>JAODPA010061736.1:0-11132 GCA_025585075.1 Nepenthes mirabilis | reverse complement strand
CCTGCTCTTCTACTCCGTCCTGCAAGGCCAGTCCGGTTTTCTTTAAACGTGAGGCCACTCTGTCCTGAATTCACTCCGTCCTGAATTTACTCCGGCCTGCTAATCTACTCCGGCTTTAGGGCCACTCCGTCCTCTCAATCCACTTCGGCCTTAAGGCCACTCCGTCCTCTCAATCTACTCCGGTCTTAAGGCAACTCTGGCTTTTCCACCCCTTTTTCGCTCGAGCGCTTCTTGGGCGCACAGCAGGCGTCACTTGGTGCCTTACATTATTCGTTTCATAAGCCTAGTATTGATCCTTATCCTACTAAGCACCTTATTATCAAGTTTTTAGATCCGGAACCTCACACTACACCTCAATTTCCTCCTTTCTCTCACTAGGCTCGGCGTTCTCTCTCTCTCTTGCCAGAATGCTCTGGAAAAAGTGGGGAAAATGAAGATTCATGAAGCTGGCCGCGTATTTATACTAGTCAGGCCGCTCGAGCGCCCGGTGAGTGAGCAGGGAGCGGCCGGTTCTGGTTCTTTCCGTCGAGCTGAGCTCGAGAGGCCAGCGAGCGCTGGAGCTTTCCGGAAGGTTCTGGAAGATTCTGGAACATGCGCTCGAGCGGGCTCGAGCGTGTAGCAGGCAGCGAAGCTACTGGTTTTTCGGCTCGAGGGGTGCTCGAGCGTGCAGCAGGCGGGGAGCTACTGGTTTTTCGGTTCAAGCGGGGGCTCGAGCGTGCGGCCCGCCGGCAGCACTTCAACCACAATTCCCAAGATTTTCACCAAGTTTCCTCCAATGCTCTTATTTAGGCATCCAATAAGTTTAGTATTATTCATTGTTATGATGATTGTCTCATATTAATTATATTTTAAATTTGGAACCTCACACTTACTGTAATACTGAATTCAATAAATAGAAGGAATTCTAACAATTTTCAAGCATGAATCATGGAACAAAATCCTGCATGTAAGACGTAACACATACACTGAACATGAAATTCCTTCATAAAATATGAGAAAATAAGTATCATGACATGCATTACATAGAAACATAGTGAAGAAGGGTATTAGAATAATAATACCCGAAACATTTAGACAAGAATAAGCAACAACCAAAGACAAAGCATAGAGTACACTTGTCTGATCCAGATCTACGAATTCTCTTACTCAATCTGGCCTGAAATTCTTCCTCTCCTTCTTCTCATTTGTGCTTCTATTAGATTTTTCGCATGCTCTTTCCTAACCCCTAAATCTAGTATTTATAGACAATGGGGTAGGTAGAAGAAAGTCGGAGTAGGTCACCTACTTGGTACTTCTTTTCCCACTAAGTTTTTTCTTTCTAGAAGGTTAACAGAGTAGGTGAGAGCAGGATACGGGCTTGAACTAATTCTATTAAACGTCTCACTATTTTTTGTTCTTACTCTCTGAGTCCTCAGTCTCTTTATGAGTTCTCGGTCTCTTTCTAATTTCCCAAATAGTCTCAGTCTCTTTCTAATTTTTCAACTAACCTCGGTCTCTTTCTAATTTTTCAAACAGCCTCGGTTGTTGCTATTCTTTTACAGACTGCGGTTTCATGGTCATTTTGGTTATCTTCCTAGGTCAACTACTATAATTTCGGTCAACTATTCTAATTTTGGTTAACTCTCTTAATCGGTCAACAATCTAGTTCGGTCGTCTATCTAATCTGATCGATTATCTTAACCGAACTTCTTTCTAATACGGACAACCATCCTTTAAATCGATCAACCATCTATTCCGGTTAACTTATCTAGTCCAGTCAACAATTCAATCCAGCCGATCAACAATTCTTAACCAGCCGTCTTGTTACCTAGGTCAATTTTTCCATTAAGGCCGTGAGAGACTAAATCTTAGAAACCTGATCCTTACAATTCTCCACAACTTATAAAATTTCATCATCAAAATTTGATAAGATTATAGACATACCATATGGAAATAATTAGGGGTACTTGCTCCGGATCCCTACTTCACGTTCCCATATAGTTTCCTCAGCAGAGTGATTTCTCTATAAGACTTTTACTAGAGGGATGGTTTTTGTGCGTAATATTTGATCCCTCTGGTCTAAAATCTGCACCGATTCTTCAATATAAGATAGGTTTTCACCAATAGTCAAAGGCTCAAAATTAATTACATGCACTGGGTCATGGACATATTTACGAAGTATTGATATGTGAAACACATCATGAATATCGGCCAAGTTTGGAGACAAGGCTAACCGATAAGCCATTTCACCAATTTTCTCCAAAATCTCAAAGGGTCCTATGAACATCGACTTCAACTTTCCTTTTACTCCAAATCGGGATATTTCTTTGGATGGCGATACTTTTAGGAATACAAAATCATTAACTTCAAATTTCAATGCCGATCTCCTTTTATCTATGTAACTCTTCTACCTACTTTGAGCTACTTTTAAATTTTCATAAATCAACTTGATTTTCTTTATTGTGTCCTTAATAATTTTTGGACCAAGTAGTCACCTATCTCCCATTTCTCCCTAATGAATAGGTGATCGATATTTTCTCCCATATAGAGTTTCAAACGGTGCCATACCAATACTTGTCTAGTAACTGTTATTATAAACGAACTCTGCCATAGCCAAATGATAATCCCAGTTACCTTTCATCTCTAACACTGAGGTCCTTAGCAAGTCTTCTAATATTTACATTGTGCTCTTCGATTGGCCATCTATTTGGGGTTGATAAGTTGTGCTAAATTTCAACCCCGTTCCCAACTCTTAATGTAAACTTTCACAGAATTTTGAGACAAATCTTGGATCTCGGTCGGATCCAATTGAGGCTGGCACACCATGGAGCCTAGCAATCTTATTAATATGCAGTCGAGCTAATTGATCCCGAGAGTAGGTCGTCTAGATTGCCAAGAAATGGGCTGATTTGGTCAGCCAGTCAATAATAACCCATATGGCATCGTGGTTCTTCGGGGTTCTAGACAAACTAGACACAAAATCCATCGCAATGTCCCCCCTTCTAACTTGGGATGGGCATTAGTTGCAGTACTCTGGCCGATTTTCTTTTCTCGATTTTTAATTGCTGACAGATAAGACATTTATTCACAAAAGCCGCAGTTTTCTTCTTTATATTTCTCTACTATAACGCTTTCCTTAAATCCTGGTACATCTTATTAATCCCAGGGTAAAGTGTATACCTACTTCGGTGTGCTTCCCTCATAATCTTTTTGTTAAGCTCCTTATTTTCAAGTACACATAACCGATCCCCAAATCTCAAGACTCCATCAGTCCAAATATTAAAATCAATTCTAGAGTCCTTCAAGTCTCCAGCAATCTCCATCAAGAAGTGATCAATCGCTTGCCCCTCTTTGATTTTGCAGAACACCTCTGGATGCACTTGAAGTAAGATAGCAACATTTGGTTGCTTTTGATGTACCGCTGTATATTGCAATGCTTCATACAATCCAGCATCTCTATCACCTTAATCTGTAATCTTGCTACAAAGCTCAATCAACGACTTAAAGCATCGGCCATCATATTTCACAATCATAACCTTTTAGAAATTTGATCCACCTCCTCTGCCTCATGTTCAACTCCTTTTATGGGAATAAATACTTTAAACTCTTATGATCAGAATATATAAGAAATTTTTCATAATACAGATAATGTCTCCAAATTTTCAATGCGAATACCATGTCAACTAGTTTCAAATCATGGGTTGGATAATTCCCTTCATGAACCTTCAACTACTGGGATCCGTAAGCAACCACCTTTTCATATTACATTAGAACACATCCTAGTCTGGTCTTAGAAGCGTCACAGTAAATTACCAATCCACTTGATCCGTCCAGAATAATCAAAATCGGCGTAGTGGTTAATCGGTCCTTTAGTTCCTGAAAACTTTGCTTACATTTCTTAGTCGATTCAAACTTAGCCTCATTCTTCGTTAACCGAGTGAGCGGTATAGCAATTCGAAAAAAATTCTCCACAAATCTACGATAATATCTAGCCATTCCCAGAAAACTCTAGACCTTAGTTATCGACTTCAGTCGGCTCCAATTCACTACAGCTTCAATCTCCTTCAGATTGACCCAGATTTCGCCCTTAGAAATAATATGGCCTAAGAATCCCACTTCTTCCAACCAAAATTCACACTTTTCAGCTTCGCAAATAATTGATATTCTCTAAGGGTTTAGAAAATCGATCTCAAATGCACCTCGTGCTCTTCATAACTCTTAGAATAAATAAGGATATCATCAATAAAGACTACAACAAATTTATCCAAATAAGGCTGAAAGACTCGGTTCATTAAATATATAAAAGTAGTCGGAGCATTTGTTAACCCGAACGGTATTACTATGAACTCATAGTGGCTATATCTCTTCGGAAATGCCATTTTCGCCACATCCTCCTATTTAATCCGGAGCTGATGATATCCGAATCGAAGGTCAATCTTCAAAAACACGCAGGCTCCCTGCGACTAGTCAAAAAGGTTATCAATCCTTGGCAAGGGATATGTATTCTTAATTGTGATCTTATTTAACTTTCAATAATCCACATAAAATCTCAAAGTTTTATCTTTCTTCCTTACAAATAAGACCGGCGTACCCCATGGGGACACACTCGGCCTAATGAAGCCCTTATCCAATAATTCATACAATTGCTGCTTTAACTCTTTCAGTTCAGCCGGTGTCATTCTGTAGGGCGTCTTTAATATCGGTACCGATCCTGGCACTAGCTCAATTTCAAACACAATCTCCCAGTATGGTGGCAACCCAAACAATTCTTTAGAAAATATATCCTTAAACTCACACACTATAGGGATCTCCTTAGCTGATAGGCCTGGCATCCATTCCTCACCAAATGTCGGGCATGAATAGCCAAAATAAAACAAGATGCCTCTTTTCACATAACTCATTGAATATAAAAAGGCTCACTTTCTAAAATAATAAAATCTACCATCTTCTGAGAACAATCAATGTAAGCGTGATATTTTGTCAACCAATCTATCTTAAAATTACATCAAAATTACACATCTCCAACAAGGCTAAGTTAGCTAGTAACTGAGATCCATTAACCTCAATAACACACCCTGGGTACATAACGTCTAGAACCACAGATGACCCCATAGGTGTTGAAATAATCAAAGAATAATCAAGAATCTTAAGAGATAATACAAGATGATATGCAAATCTAGGCGAAACAAATGAATGGGTGGATCCTAAATCAAAAAGCACATGACAGGAAAAGCCATAAACAGAGAAAATACCTTCCACCACATCTATTGAAACTTCTACTTCCTTTGTAGTGAATGCAAACACCTTGACTGGAACAGTCAGTTTGGACGCTGGGGCTTGCTCCGGGTGAGGGTAGCTCGTTACCATATGCTCCGCTTGTCTACAATTATAACAAACTCCCAACAGCTTAAAATAAGGCCTGTCCTCGTGTAACCTTCCGCAATGAGGACATAGGTTTGTGGACACCCTTAAGGTTGGCAGTAATTGGCTGGCCTCCTTCCTGGACTCCGATTCCTTCACCTTTTTCGATGGTCTCCTCGATCCCACATTGGAGTTGGCCCTTGAACCACTTCGGCCAAACATCCTCTTTTTAAACAACTCCTCTTTCTCAAACTCCTTCTTGTAAATGAGAGCTCTATCCAACACTTCTCCATAAGTCAGCAACTTCAATGTCGATAAATGTTTCCTAATACCATTCTTCAAGCCTTACGAAAATTTTCTCAGCTTCATTTCTTCCCCTTCTACCATAAACGGAACAAAATGGGATAACTCCATAAACTTAGTATCGTACTCAGCCACTATACGATTGTCCTACCTTAATCGCAAAAACTCCTCTTTCTGCCCACGGAGACTAGTAGGAAAATATTTCTCCATAAAAAATGTTTCAAATATAACCCAAGTCATTTCATCCTCTAGTACCTCAAATACTCTCTTCCGCATTTTTCACCAATGGTGGGCTTTTCCTTCTAACTTATGAGTAGTAAATAAAACTCTATCTTCGGTCGGATATCAAATAACTACGAACACCTTTTTAAGTCGTTAGATCCATGTGTCTGCATTCATTGGATCCAGTTCCCTCAAAAATTCAGGAACTTGTTCATACGCGGTTGGACTAGGATTCGCTAAGGCCGGATTTGGAGCAGGAATAAGAGCCATATAATGTTACTCCATCGATTATATTATGTGAGCCATCCTTTCTAACAAGTTTAAATACTCAGCCTGTCGATCCTGAGGGACACTAAAGCCAACTCGGTTATTTCTTCTTCTACTTGTCATACTATTATTCTATAACCAAGATATCACAACATCAATTCATCCGGCATATTCAGATTAGGGGGAGGAGTTAATAATTATTCAATGCATTCAAAGATTAAACTCTTGAGCTTCATACAACTCTACATCTTGGTCATTTATCCACCTGGGCCCTAAGTTATACCTTGTCCATTAGAAGCTACCTCGGTCGTTAACAGCTAAACATTCCATCTAATCCTAACTACTCTTAAGTTACTTCGAGTTAGAGCGAACCAAAACTTTTGCTTTAAGATCGATCAACCCATTAATTATCTATTAATTTATATAGCAAAATCGTTAAACAAAAGTCCCCAAAATGACCAAAAATACATCAAGGTCAATCATATACTGCTATATGAATCAAGATCGGCCTTCCAGCCTAGCTAGTCCATTCGGGTCTACTCTTTCTTATCCGGCAAGAATCCTTGCTCGTCTGAGGGTAAGAAAACAGTAATGAGTGAATACATTGCTCAACAATGTACAAATAAGCAAAAACGTGCATAAATATAGCTCCGAAATGAAATCAAAACGAATGGAATGAGAGCATTTTGCATACAAAAGCATAAAACATGGACCAAAAATATTTTCATTAGAACTAATTTCCAAAGCAAATTTAAATCCAAAGTTAACTTTCCTTTAATAGCTACATTTTAGGCTTATACTACTCGGCCATCATATGTCAATAACGGCTATATTTTAGACCTGTAGCTACTCGGCCATCATATATCAATAACGGCTACATTTTAGGCCTACAATTATTCGGCCATCATATGTTAATAATGGCTATATTTTAGGCTTGCAACTACTTAGCCATCATATATCAATAACGGTTATATTTTAGGCCTGTAATTACTTGATCATCTTTCGTCAAAAGTCTAATTTTCTTAAATCTTGAGCTCTAAATGACCAAAATCCTTAAAGAGCAAACTTACTTTTATAAATGGCAAGCAAACATGCAAACGGATAAGATAAGTAAACTGATATCTGTTGCCAGTAATTAAACATGCAAGATAACTTTTCCATACATCATGGCTTAAACTTTAGCAATTCTTGCTGTAATACCAATGTGAGATCCCAAAATCAAATGGCTCAAAGTGTTGACTGAAATACAAAATATAGACCGGCTCTTAAGCTTGAAATCTAAACCGGCCACCTTAAGCCTCAATCAAGTTTGGCCTTTTTTTAGTACAAAATAAGTCCGGCTCCACCCTTGTTAAATCAAGACCGGCCATGACTGGCCAGTTTTGGAAGTAAGAGTTGATCGGCAGCATTGGCAATAAATAGTTTCATAAGGAGCAGTTGGTCGGAATAAATTAATACAACTAAAGACAAAAGTAAACTTTAGGATTTAGTTAGAATTCAATTAAGGCGGCGACCAAATGAAGTAGGTAAACTAACCTAGTTATTCCCACCTACCCTCTGGAAAGAAGTACGGGAGTAAGTGACTTATCCCACTTACCCCACCTAACCCCTCCTCTATATAAACCCGGCGTTGGTTAAAGCAAAATGCAAATGCTAGCAGTGAGGAAGAAGTGGAGAGAAAAACTTCAGACGGTAATATTAGGCGACCGACTGTCAGGCGAGTGATTTCGGACGCTACTCTTTAAGTTCTATTTTTAAGAATATTATAAGTGTACACTGCTCTGTTTTGAATTTCATGCTTTACTGCAAGCGTACTCTATTTTAAAGTTCCTGCTTTCTGCATTGAACATCGACCTTCTGCATTGCAAAATGAACTTGGCTGCATGAAAATTGAACTCGGTTTCCTATATGTAAAATGAACATGGTTTCCTACATATTAAATGAACTCGGCATTTGTAATTAAACTCGGCTTTCTGCATTAAACATTGGCCATGAACTCGGCATTGTTTTGTAATTGAACCCGGCTCTTGCATTAGAAACCAAAATCGGCCCCTTTTTGCATAGGAAAATCGGAACCGGCTCTTTTATATGAGAAAAACGAAACTGGCCCTCAAAACTGAAGTCAGCTGCTTTGAAAATGGATCTGCCCCTTTATGCATGAAAATTTGAAATCAGCTTTTACTGAAATCGGCTGGATTCGCCCCTTTTCATGAACATTCGAAATCAGCTTTGTGTATGGAAATCGAACTCAGCGCTTGCAAATCAAAATCGGCTTGTGCATTGGCCCTGTGCATCAAAGTCAAAATCGGCAGAAAAATCAAAATCGGCTTGTGCATCGGCCCTGTGCATCAAAGTCAAAATCGGCAAAAAAATCAAAATCAGCTTGTGCATCAGCCCTGTACATCAAAGTTGAAATCGGCCCTTACATTGCAAACTTGAAATCGGCTGCTTTGCATGAACTTTCGAAATCGGCCCCTTGCTTTGAAACTTGAAATCGGCTGCATGAAATCGAACTTGGCCCTTGCGTTAAAAATCGAAATCGGGCCTTGCATCAAAAACCGAAATCGGCTTGAGAATCGGAACCAAAATCAGCCTTTTTAGATTCAATCGAAATCAGCCTGCATTAAAGTCAAACTCGTCCCTGGCGTTAGAAATCGAAATCGAATTGTCAAAACCGAAGTCGGTCTCTGTAGAGTTAATCAAAATCGGTCCTGAAATCAAGTTCGGTTTTGTTTGCAATCAAGTTCGGTTGCGTAAACAAGAAAAAAAATCGAGTTCGGATTCTTGAAGAATCAAGTTCGTCCTTTAAAAATCCAGTCCGTCCCTTTCACACGAAAAATCAACTCCAGCCCTTTTGAAAAGAGGTACGTCGGGCCTGTGTATATCAACTTCGGCCATTTACATGAAATAATCCATTCAGGCCCTTTGCATGAAATAATCGAGTCCGACCCTTTTCAAAGAATAATCAAGTTCGGCCCTTTGCAAGAGTAAACCAAGTCCGGCCTTTCCTTGAAATAAATTAAGTCTGGAATTTCTTGATGCAAAAAGGAAGTTCGTCCTTCAAAAAGAGCTTCGACCCTTGACGAAAATTCTAAACCCGTCTCCCTTTAGCATAAAATCAAGTTTTGCCTTGCAAAGAAGTCAAGTCCAGTTTTAAGAATCAGTCCGGTTTTCTAAGTTAAGAAATCAGTCCGTTTTTCTAAATGAAGAAATCAGTCCGGTTTTCTTATGGAAATTCAGGTTCCGTCTCCTTAAATGCAAGTTAAGTTTGGTCCTCTTATGATGATCAACTTCGGTTTCCTTAAGGCAAAAATCAAGTCTAGCTTTGCGCAGTCCGGCTTGTGCATATTAAAATCCAGTCCGCCCCTTTCACACGTGAAGTCAACTCCAGCCTCTTGAAAAGAAGTCTGGCCTTCTGAATCTTAAAAATCAGGTCCCGCCGTTAAAGCATGAAAACACAACAACCCCGGTCTTCCCCTGAGGCACAACAACTTGACTTTTTGAGCACTCCGGCTTTTTATTGAAAAAGAACTCCTGCTTTTTGAGAAAAAAAGGAACTCCGGCCTTTTTGAGAAAAAAGGAACTCCGACTTTTTATTGAAAAAGAACTCCAGCTTTTTTTTAGAAAAAAAACTCCGGCTTTTTGAACTCCGACTTTTTGAGAAAAAAAACTCCGGTTTTTTTAACTCTGACTTTTTGAACAATAGTTTTTTGAGAAAAAGAACTCTGACTTTTTGAACTCCGGCTTTTTGAGAAAAAGAGAACTCCGCCATTTGAGCTCCGACTTTTGTGTGAAGAAAATGAAGTCCAGCCTCCCTTCTCATAAGATCCAAACAAAGATAAACTCTGAACCGATTTTATGATAAGACGAATAAGTTTTGACTTTAGATTCGGGAGATAAGGTTCTCCGGCATGCCTTAAAATTTTATGGTAATAATCGAGGATAACTCTGTCCATGGAGTTAATCATCGTCCGCCCTGTCCTCGGGGCGTTACGGTCAGGAGGAAAGTAAACTCTGTCCATAGAGCTATTTGTGGTCCACCCTGTCCTTGGGGTGTTACGGTCAGGAGGAAAGCATAAGTTTCTGGCCTATCTTCGGGTGGCACACCGATCCCATGAGACGGGATACTTTTGTTCAGTTATCGGCTTTGGATTGTGTGGATTGAATACAATCTATCCTCGATTAATGCCCCCTCCGCAAGCAGAAGAATAAAAGAAGACTTTTACAACGAAGCCAACTCTGTTTTATGCTCTGACATTCTGTTCAACCTTCATCCGGCTAAGTATTGATTATAGTATTACATATGGTTCTGTTCTGATTTTTCCTGCATTGATTACATTAGTTTTCTGATCCGCTATTGTTTATTAATATTTATGTATTTGCCTGACAGTATAAATATTTTATGGAAATCTGCATGTAACTTGTTAAGCCCCGGCTCACTGTTTTCTGTTTTCCCCTGCAGATGAAACTTTAGAGCTTGTCTGACGAGTTGGAGTGATTAGAGCTTGTCTGAAGGATTATTAAAGACCTCGGAAGCTTATTTTGGGAAATATTATTGTAATGACTTGATTATGATTCTTGGACTTCTATGGTTAGACATTTTTGACTATGTACTCGGAAATGAATATTTTGGAATGAATATGAATGCTTCCGCAAGTGTTAGAATAACTTCCGCTATACTTATTGTGGTTAAAAGTATATTGGTTCTTAGATAGCATCTGTGATCCTGTGTTGCCAAAAAAAATCCGTTCTGTCACAACTTTTTTTTTAGTAAGTAAGTATTTTGGATTAAATGGGAGAGAAAAAATTACAAAATCAATGCTTTATCTCCAAGTGTTTTGACTTGGAGATAAAACATAAACGCTAGGGCATGCCCCGAGCCACTTGTACATCAGAAATACATAAAAAACCTCTAGGAGGATAACGTACGACAGACTCAACAGAATATGAAATCTATCTAATATATGATCAGACACATAATCAGTCGACTAGATCAACTC
>JAODPA010061725.1:0-11134 GCA_025585075.1 Nepenthes mirabilis | reverse complement strand
TAATAATAATTGATGTGTCTTGGAATCAAATTTCGAATAAGTTTGGGTTAAGTCAATTCTTGAATTTAGCTCCGTTGACCGAATATGGATCCTACAAACGACTACAACAAATAAGAGGTTAGATACCAGTAGGATGTCGTCCCGTTGAAGATACTCCGATACTTAAGTCAGTATATAGCCTTTTAATATTAAGAAGGTTGGGGTGAAAATGATCAATAACGAGAAGTGTAAGGAGTGTTTGTGGTAGTGATTGGCTCTCGTCGTGAGAGGGTTTCTTTGGCTCGAGAGGAGCGTTGGTTTCTGACACTGTGCTCTCAAGGAACGTAGTGACAGAAGAGAGAGGGAGATAGTTGACGTCCTGTAAGCGTGAGAGCTTTTGGGGGCGCTATGAGAACTTATTAGGAATTCTTTTCAGAAAAGAGAGCGTGGCCTTTTTAAAGCAATTCTTACCAGAAGGGACTGCGTGCCCCAGAGTAAGGACTCCATCGGCTTTTATAGCTGAGAGGTTGGCCATCCTTCCTTAGGTGGGGATGCTTGATTCCTGCACTCTGTTGTGCTGGTTTCCTTTCTTAGTATAGGGCTTTAATGGCGATAATGGCTCCTTGGAGGGATTGCTTTCCTACTACATTTTGCAACTGCGAGGGTTTGCTACAAATAGGGAAGAGAATTTGGCACTTTCCTCATGGGATGTGCGCTGAGTCTGTTTGTGACCGTTATAGTGGAGATTACCTTTTGGGGGAGCAGAAATCAGGGAAAGAGACTGTTGCTGGTCGTGGACGGAAGTGTAGGCCAAACTGGGCTTGGCCCACGTGAGGCCTACTCTAGAGCCAGCCTATTATGGGGCTTCCGGTCAACAAAATTATTGACCATTTCTTTGAGCCAGTTGTCTGTCCTTATGCCCGTCTCCTTTGCCTTTCATCTAGTCAATGGTGCACGTTGACCGTTCAGGCACATATATGGGCCTTCATGGATTTGGGTCGTTTCTCACTCTTGGGCCAGCCTACTATGGGCATATCCATCACTAGCCCCCATACTGGTGGTCTGAATTCTGACCTCCAGCATGTCCCTGGTGGGTCATGCGATTTGATGTCCGTCAAGATCTGCTGTTCTGGAGAAGGAAACATTGACAAGAACCATTGACCATCTGGGTCAAAGTCCAAAGAATTTCTGAAAGAAAAGTTGACCGGATTCGTTGATCGTCTAGGCTGAAAATTTGGAGGACTTTTAGAGGAAGAGTTAATTAGATTCATTGACCATCTAGATCAAAGTTCGGAGAACTTTTGAAAGAAAAGTTAACCGGATTTGTTGACTGTTTAGGCCAGAGTCCGAAGGACTTTTAAAGGAAGAGTTGACCAGATTTGTTGATTGTCTAGACCAAAGTCTGGAGAACTTTTGAAAGAAAAGTTTACCGGATTCGTTGACTGTTTAGGCCAGAAATCCAGAGAGCTTGTGAGAGTTGGAGCGACGCGCCATCAGCAGTCGTTCTATCCGATGAAAAGGTGGCCACGTTTCTGTACGTGATAAATTGAAGATCCCGGTAATTAATGCGCCAGAGGATTTGATTTGACTACGCCCGTTTAGGAAATGCCACGTGGCAGCAATGATGGCGTTCGTTTACGAGACGGTTAATCTGACCGGCGTTCACATTACCTTTTAAGTTGTCTGTCCGTTTCACTTTCAAATTTTTCAAGCTTTCCTTCATCTTTCTTGAGCAAAAATTTGTCTAAGTGTTGCGCCTTCCTCCTTCAATTCCCATGGCTTATGTTCTTGAAATCGCTTCTGTTCTTAGGGAAACCGATCTGAAAGAGTTGTGCGTGGAGTACAACATTCCAAAGGAGATAGTCTTCTGAGTCCCTGTCAAGGAAGATAGGGGGTGCACACTACCGGAGGGCTACGTTTTCATCTACGAGGCCCACTTGAGGAGTGGTCTTCGTGTTCCTGTCCCTGACGAGTTACTTGAGATCTTTATGGCCCTTCAAGTTCCTATCGCGTAGTACCATGCGAACGTGTGTGGTATCAGTGTTCCTTCTACATATTTCTCCGTCAACATATGAAGTGGCTAACGGTGGCGATGGTGAGGGTGCTTTTTAAGTTTAATCAGGGAGCTGAGTGGATCTCCTTGGCTCCACGCAGCGGTCTCCAGGTTAGTACCACCATATATGATTCCTTAGAGAACTGAAAGAACCGATTCTTTTTTGTTCGCATGGATGAGTCCTGGTCGTTGGCTAGGGAATGGAGCAAGGTGCCCGAGGCTTACATCGGGACTCCTCTTGAGGAGGAGATAAAGTCTCTGGAGTGGCTATTCGAGTTGGTGGGGGGCCACCTTGTAGAGTTTCGAAGAGACCACTTGGTCTCTTGTGATGAGGTCAAGAAGGCCAAGTGGGGGCCTCCATCCCCTGAGCAGAAAACGGTGGAGCCTTCTAAGAAGAGGAAGGCTGGGGCTCTTGTGATCAGGGACCTAACCGGTGAGGAGTCGCCCTCGAGTCCAGTGGTAAAGAGGACGATGATGGCAGTAGTAATAAGGCCTTCTTTATCCTCCTCCACCAATCCAGGGAATGTTCTGATCAGTTAACTTGCCGAAGTAGGAGATAGCTCTGATGTAGGCAGTGAAGAGTCTGCCATTTAGGTTTATAGGGTTAGACTGCGGTCCTCCACCAGCTGCATTATTTTGGCCCTTCCGCAGCCGGAACACTTGATGTGATTGGAGCTCTTTATGGGGCCCACAGTGGAGTGGGTTGATGATCCGCCGGAGGAGATACCAGCTGGGGAACGCAAGGAGGCGCTTGCTGAGCCTCCTATATTGCCGGCCATTACACTACTCGATGAGCCCACTTCTGAAGAGCTTCAGGAGGCACCTAGGGCGCCAACTGTCAGAGAGCCGCAATTAGTGGTTAGTGTTAGTGTAAAGGTTATGGAGAAGGCAACCGCCGGAGAGCCTATCCAGGTGGTGGAAAGGTCGGAGGAGCCCGGTGCTAAAGAGTTGGTAGGGATGGAGGATCATATGGCGGATGTGTCCTAGGAGTTGTCGGTGGAGGCCAGTGCTAGGCCAGCTTATGAGGGTTCCACTTCTAGTCCTTCGCCGCCAGAGCCAAGGTCTCATGCCATGCTAAAGTTGCTGGTGTGCAGGATTTGGTAGGTAAACTTTCACGACTTGTTTTTTCTTTCAGTTTTACTGTTGCTTACACTTATTGTTTTCGCAGACAAAAAAGTTTTTGGGCGCAGTTGTCAAGGCACTTGGCCAGCGAGACCTAGCGATCTCCGATAGAGATAAGGTGATTGCCTTGCTTGGCGAGAAGCTGGAGGTGTAGAAGGCGGAGCACCAAGAGAACACAGTTGCCTTCGAGTCCGTGCTAGCCAACCTAGAGGTGAAGAACGCTTGGCTGAAAGAGAAGAATGCAAGTCTTAGAGAGGCCGTGGTTGCCGGTCTTGTGGAGGAGAATGATAAACTTAAAAAGGAGAACGCTTGTCTCAAAGAAGAGGTCAACTGGACTACTCGGTGCATTGACCAACTAGCGGGGCAAATGGCTACTTTGGAGAACGAGTCAGCCACTCGCATTCGTCCCCATGAGGTCTTGAACATGCTGCTGGCACGGTTACGGGAGGAGGTCAACATTAGCCGGTGCATCGCCAGGCTGGTGGACCCCAATTTTCCGGTTGAGTATGTTGACCCAATGAACCGGTTTGCCCAGCATCGTGAGAGCCTTGTGGGGGAGCCTCGGAGTGGTCAAGGGCCGCCACCGCCTCCTTCTGGGAGCTCTGTGCCTTCATAGCTTATGTACTCCTTGTTTTTTGTAATTGATGTAATTATGAGAACATAATCAATGAAATAGCTATTTTAGTGACTTCATATGTCTTTGCTTTTATTGTTATTCTTAATCCTTTGTTGCCGAGTTGCTCGGCCAACTTTGTGTATGCAAGCTGGCCATCCGCCTTACTTAAGACGCTTTTGGTGCTAAGGACTTGAGCCCTTGTGAATACATTAAGATTGACCTGGATGTTGCGTTGAACCTGCTCCATACTCGTGCGTGAAGAGAGGCTTGGTGGCACTACCCAAGCGTAGACTTGGGCGGCCAGCTTTTGGGAGCAGTGCTTTGCTCCTGCCAACCATCATAGACCGATCATGCTATCTCCTTGTAAAGGAGGTCGTTGCACGTGCCGCTTGAGCCCCCTAAGATTTTGACCGCAAACGAGCCACTTGGATGGCTGAGGTTTAGTTTGATCGTTAGTAGGCCGCTTGGATGACCAGGGTTTAAATACGGCCGCTTATGGGCAGCCCGGATGATCAGGATTTAAATACGACCGTTCATGGGCTGCCTAGATGATCAGAGTTTAAATACGATCGCTCATGAGCCACCTGGATGACCAGGATTTAGTAACGAGCGGGTTTTCACCCACTCGACTTAGGGACAATTTGGGTCATTTAGCCCTACAACATACAAAGCAAACATACAAATATGCACACACATACACAAATAGAATATGCAAAGAAGTGAAAAATAACACAATGCACGTGCAAAATACCTTTTTTATTGGTTGGGGACAGCATGTACATACGATTACAAGCATACATATGAATGACTTACCTGGACCCTTATTGGAAGTAGCGTTTGAAGTGGGTTGTGTTCCACGTCCTTGGAACCAACTTGCCGTCCTTTGTCTAGAGTTTGTATGCTCCGTTCTAAAGGATGGCGGAGACTAAGAATTGCCCTTCCCAATTTGGGAAAAGTTTATTCTAGTTGGCAACCTTGCTTGTGGCTTCGATGCTCCGCAAGACCAAGTTCTCAACGTTGAATTGCCGTACTTTTACCTTCTTGTTGTAGTAGCGAGCGATTCACTATTGGTAGGCCGTAGCCCATATCCTGGCAGCGCTACAGGCTTCCTCTAACAAGTCTAGGTGTTCCCGAATTTTTTAGAAGTTGCCTTGCGGATTGAAAGATTTGACCCTAAGGTTTGGAAGCCCGATCTCGACCAGAATTACCACTTTAATCCCGTAACAGAAACTGAAAGGCATCTCGTGAGTTGGCTCCTTTGCAGTTGTTCGATAAGGCCAAAGGACTAAGAGCAACTCATCCACCCAGGAGCCCCTAATGTCCTCTAGCTTGGTCTTGAGACCGTATAGTAGCATGTGGTTTGTGACCTCCACTTATCCATTCACTTGCAGGTACGCTACCGAAGTATAGACTAATCTAATGCCCAGACTGGTACAATACTTGGTAAAACGCTTTCTCGAGAATTGATTTCCGTTGTCAGTGATGATGACCTCGAGAATACCAAATTTGCTGATTATGTTTTGTCGGACGAATTCAAAAGTGTTGTGCTCTGTGATCCTGGTTAGTGGGATGGCTTCAACCCACTTAGTAAAGTGGTCAATACCTGCGATAATAAACTTCCTTTGCCGCCTCACAGTGAGAAATGGGTCGAGAATGTCAAACCCCCACTGCGCGAAAGGCCATGGAGCCTATAGGGATTTCAACTCAGCAGGTGGCTGGTGGGAATATTGTTGTGAATCTGGCAGTTTTCATACTTCTTTACGAACTCGAGCACATCTTTCTTCATCCTCGGCTAGTAATAACCATGGCGCATGATTTTGAATACTAGGTTCTTACCACCGATGTGTGATCCACAAATCCCGAGGTGGACTTCAACTTGGGCGTAGTCGGCCTTCTCGGGGGTGAGGCTCTGGAGGTACAGAGTCAAGTAACCATGGTAATATAGCCATCCATCGACCACGGTGTACCAGCCGGCCATCTTCTTGACCCGCTTGGCTTCATCTGCGTCTTCTAGGAGTGCTTGGTCAATTAGGTATCTTTGGAAAAGTGTCGTCCAGTTTTTTAGCTCAGAGATCTACATCGCTTTCTATTCCTCTGTCTTGAGAGTGTTAAGAATCTCCCACATATCCCTCGAGTATTGCTCTAGGTTTTTGGCGGTAGCTTCTCTGGCTAGTTAGTCGGCCTTCCAGTTCTCAGTTCTGGGAACGTGAATAAGGGTCACCTTGTCAAATCTTTGGCTAGTCTCCTTTACTTTGGACAAGTATTTAGCCAGGTGAAGGTTGCATGCCTCAAAATTCCCATTAACCTGGTTGACAACCATCTCAAAGTCACTGTGGATGGTCAACCGTTTAGTTAAGTGCTCTTTAGCTAGTCTTAACCCATCCAATAGGGTTTCGTGTTCGGCAACGTTGTTAGTCACCGGGAAGTCGAGTATGAGCGAGTACTTCACTTCAAACCCATATGGGGTTTTTAAGACTATTTCAGCTCCGTCGTCTGAGTCCGTAGACGATCCGTCCACATTGAGGATCTATTCTGGCTCTTCCTCGCGCTGTTCCGCGTCCTTAGGGGGCCGTTCATCTAGAATTGGTGTCGTGGTATCGATGATAAAGTTGGCCAGAGTCTGTCCTTTAATGGCGGGTCTAGGTCAAAATTTGATGTTAAACTCTCCCAATTCGATAGTCCACTTCACCAGCCGTCTAGAAACATCGAGTTTTTATAGAATGTTCTTCAGAGGTTGGTTGATGAATACAATTACGTGATGAGCCTGGAAGTAAGGTCGCAGCTTCCGGGTGGAGAAGACAAGTGCCAAGGCTAACTTTTTTTCACGTGGGTTGCGCGTCTCTAAGCCGATCAACGTTTTGCTCACGTAGTAAACCGGCCATTGAACATTGGTGTCCTGGCATACTAGGATGGAGCTGAAGGCCACCTCCGACACCACTAGGTAGAGGTATAGCTCATCTCCTTCCTTGAGTGGCATTAGCAACGACGGGCTAGCTAGGTGTCGCTTTAATTCGTTGAAGGCTGTCTAGCACTCTGTCGTCCACTGGAATTTGTTTGCTTTCATTGCCCTTAGTGCCTTAAAGAAAGGCTGATACTTATCTCCTGACTTAGCTAAGAAATGGGACAAGGCTACTAGTCATTTGGTTAGTCGTTGGACATCTTTGACACTCCGTGGTGAAGTGATGTCCGCGAAGCCTTGATCTTCTCTGGGTTCGCATTGATCCCCTGCTGGGAGACGATGAAACCTAGAAACTTTCTTGAGGAGACCTCGATGATGCACTTAATTGGGTTCAACTTCATTTGATGTACATGGAGCACCTCGAAGGATTCATCTAGATCGTAAATATGGTCATCGATGGTTTGCTCTTGACGAGCATGTCGTCGACGTACACTTCCATATTGCGGCCGATCTGTTTCTCAAACATCTTGTTCATGAGCCGTAAGTAGCTCCCGCGTTCTTTAGACCAAAAGGCATGACGTTATAGCAATAGGTGCCCTGGTCCCTCATGAACGAGGTGTGCTCTTTGTCCTCTAAGCTTATTCAGATTTGGTTATAACCTGAATACACATCCATGAAACTTAACAGCTGGTGCCTAGAGGTGGAATCCACCAACAGGTCAATCCTGGGTAAAGGAAAGCTGTCTTCTGGGCAAGCCTTGTTAATTCCGATGACATCAATGCACATTGGCCATTTCCCATTACTTTTCTTGACAAGGATGACGTTGGAAAGTCAATCCGGGTACTGGACCTCCCTGATGAAGTTGGCATCCAGCAGCTTTTTTACTTCTTCCCGAATGGCAATCAAATTATTCACAGAGTGATTTCTTCACTTCTACCTGATGGGCTTGCGGCTGAGATCGAGGCCCAACTTGTGGACCATCACTCTAGCTAGAATCCCTGGCATGTCGGCGAGAGCCCATGCGAAGATGTCGGCATTTCATTGCAAGAATGTGATCAGCTCGTCGTGTAGTGTCCTGGCCAGTGAGCCGCTGATCTGTACGCACATTTTCGGATCTTTCGGGTTCAGTGGGATTAAATCGGTTGCCTATCCGAACTGTGCTTGCTGTAGAGTTGCTTCGCCTGGGTGGTCGAGTTCTCCTGTTGACTTGGCGCTGCCACTTAGGGCGATCTGAAACATATAACACGTCCGCCTAGTAACTTAGTCGCCTAACACTTTGCCTACACCACATGCTGTTGGGAATTTTATCTTGAGATGTGGTATTGAAGTGATGGCTCTGAATACTTTTAGGCATAGGCGACCTAGTATAGCATTGTAGACGGATGGTCGGTCAGCTATGAAGAGGAGGTGAGTGTACGACTTGTCGTCTTTAGGTATGTGCCCAAGGTGACAACTAATGGGACCGTCCCTTGGATGGGCACTGGCTCGTTGTCAAGGCAATATAGCAGGCTTTCGGCAAGCTTTAACTAACTCTTGTTTAAACCAAATTTAAAAAATGTATCAAGGTAAAGTAAATCACATGAATTTTCATTATCAATAAATACTCATTTCAATTGGTTGTCAATACTACCGTCCAAAACGAGCTCAGATATAACCAAGGGATCGACATGGGGAGAAATTACGTGTTCCAGGTCATTATCGCTAAAGCTAATGGCACTGCCTTCAGTGTGTTTTTTCTTCCTCCCATCCTACTGTTCCTTACGGTCCGTTGGTGTCTTGGCCGACTGAGTCATGATTATGTTGACCACTCCTGCTGTGGCCCAATTCTGTGGTGAGGAAGGCTCTATTCCCTCACTGCCTGCTATGCCGGAGCTCTAGCCAGGATTCTTGATGAACATGGTGAGATGGCCTCTACAGATCAGTTCTTCTATCTTCCACTGGAGAGTCTTACAATCTTCCATGGGGTGTCTGGGAGATCAATGGAAATCACAATACTTGGCTGGATTCCTTCCTTCCGCTTTTTAAAGTGGTTTCGGTCACTTAAGGAATGTTTCCCCACTGACATGCATGAGGACGTACGAACGCGTGTTAGTCAAGGGCGTAAGATTGATCGGTCTGTAGTCCTTATACTTTGGCGGTCCGGTCCTATGGTGTTTTCTATGGGAGTGGTTACTGCCGTTGTATTTTCTCTTTCCTTCTGTTGGGAAGGAGCGAGACTATTTGGTTCACTCAGGACGCTTTACCTCATTGGCCTTCTCTACTACTGCATAGGCCCTGGTGATGGACTTTGCTTCTCAGAAAGTCTATGAATTCTTATGCACTAAGTGCCTGAAGAAGTCCTCATATGTCAACGCAGAGATGAAACTGCCAAGTTTCATCTCCTCCGTGAGCCTAGGGATCCACGTGGCTTTTTCCATGAAGCGATGCAGAAATCTTCATGGATTCTCCTCGTCTTTTGGCTTGATGTGAGATAGGTGCAAAGGCTACTTCTCCTCTCGGCGGCTGGAGGCGCATTGCACCAAAAAGAGATCAGTCAACTCCGGGAAGCTTCCGATCGAGTCTGAGGGGAGGTGATGGAACCAAATGCGAACGTCCCCCTTTAAGGTTAGTGGAAAACAGTGACACATGACTGCGTCCTCTAATCCTTGCAGATTTAGATGGGTGCGGAAGTGATTGAGTTGATCCATGGGATCAGCACTCCCATCGTATGAATTAACGGTTGGCATTTTGAACTCCGTTAACATTGGATGGTTCAAGATCTCTGCTGCGAAAGGGGATCTGTCAAGATCCATCGTGTGTTCATCGTCTTTAAGAACGCTGTTCCAGATCTTCTCCTATCTTTGAGCTGTGTTGGCTAATCTTTTGGAGTTAAAATATGTCCTCAACTCTGCCCTTTTTCTAGTGTGGCTAGTAGCTGGCTAGCTACTGCCGCCAGTGGATCGGATGGCCTGGTAGGCTCCCTCTTGGGCTCGGGGCCTAAATTTTGCCCGAGAATATTATGGTTCCTTCATTCCAGGCTTTCCTTTGGAGTCATGCTACCTGAACGTTACTCAGTCCTTAGTTGGCTTTGGACCTATGAGGATTTTGGTGTCTAAATGTTGGCCGGCCTTCTGGATTTTCTGCCCGGTTTCTTCTTCCTCTGGCCTCCTCTTCGAGTGGCCGGTGCAGAGCTGCTGCTGGTGGATCCCCTTGCTGTGTGTGCTCCTGGCAGGAGTAGAGCACCTGGAACATTTTATTCGTATTCTACATGTGCTCCACCAGATTTTGAAAGAAAGGTGTAGGCACCCCGTTGACCGCGGTGGTAGCAGTGTAGTCCTGGTCGGGCAAGGTCATGTCTCTGGTGGGCTCGCTGGCTTGCGCTCTCGTGTTCACCATTTTAGTCGGTGACATGGGTTTATAAGGTGGAGCTGAGGAAAGTATTTGAGCAAAGTGGTTGGCTTTTTGAAAGTGTTTTTCACAGACGGCGCCAATGATGCGTCCTAGAACCAAACTTCAAATAGGTTCGGTTCAAGTTGATCGTCGAATCTGACTCCATTTATTGAATCTAGATCCTGCATACCACTATAGCAAACAAGAGGTCAGATGCCGGTGGGATGTCGTCCAGTCGAAGACACTCTGATTCTCAAGTCAGTAAATAGCCTTCGAATATTAAGAAGGTGGGGATAAAAATGATAAATAATGAGAAGTGTAAGGAGTGTTTATGACGGTGATTGACTATCGTTGTATGAGGGTTTCTGTCGCTTGAGAGCAGCGTTGGTTTCTGACATTGTGCTCTCAAAGAACGTAGTGATAGGAGAGAGTGGGAGAGAGTTGGCGTCATGTAAGCGTGAGAGCTTGTGAGGGCGCTATGAGAACTTATTAGGGATTCTTTTTAGAAAAGAGAGTGTGGGCTTTTTAGAGCAATTCTTAGCAAAAGGGATCGCGTGCCCTGGAGTGAGGACTCCATGGGCTTTTACAGATGAGAGGCTGGGCATCCTTCCTTAAGAAGGGATGCTTGATTCCTGCACTTTGCTGGGCTGGTTTCCTTTCTTGGCATGTGGCTTCAATGGCAGTAATGGCTCTTTGGAGGGATTGCCTTCCTTCTATATTTTACAACTGCTAGGGTTTGCTACAGATAAGGTAGAGAATCTGGTAATTTTCTCGTGGAATGTACACTGAATTTGCTGGTAACCGTTATAGTGAAAATTGCCTTTTGGGAGAGCGCAAAATTAAGGGAGAAGACCGTTACTGGTCGTGAACGAAAGTGTAGGCCAAACTTGGCTTGGCCTACGTGAGGCTTGCTCTAGAGTCGGCCTACTATGGCGCTTCTGGTCAACAGAAATATTAAATGTCTCTGCGAGCCAGTTGCCCCTCCTTATGTTAGTCTCCTTTGCCTTTCATCCGGTCAACGATGCGCGTTGACCATTCAGGCACATATATGGGCATTCGTAAATTTGGGCTGTTTCTCCCTCTTGGGCCAACCTAC
>JAODPA010061714.1:0-11135 GCA_025585075.1 Nepenthes mirabilis | reverse complement strand
TATATAAATTGATGCGTACTTGAATACGACTTCGAACAGATTCGGATTCGTGTGGATTGTTTGAATTTGCCCCGTTCACTGAGTGCGAATCCTGCACACCACTAAAACGAACAAGAAGTCAGTGTGTTGGTGGGAGATTGTCCTACCGAAAATATTTCGACGTTCAAGTCAGAAAAGCCTCCTAAAATAGGGAAGGTAATGCTGAAAAGCGAGAGAAAGTAAGAGGATTGATCGGTCGGGAGTGCTAGCTTGTCGAGGACGTGAGCGATTGCTTCCTACTCACAGGGAGCGTAAGGAAACGATATTCCGAAAGCGTGGAAGCTTCCGGAAACGACTTTCGGAAAGCCGATTAGGTCTCCAGGAAGCTGGAGGCCTCTCGTGGTGTTTAGAGGATGAACGCCCGAAAGAGTGAAAGAGACGATGGTGTCTCCATCCTGTACTCTGTAAGCGCTCGTGGAGGTAAGAGTTTTCTCTGTAAGCAAGAGCTTGGGTCTGTCAGAGATTCACTGTGTACGTAAGAGTTTTGCATGCAAGAGCTTCTCTGTCAATCAGAACGTGTCGTCTGTCAGTAAGAACATCTCGTGTGTAAGTAAGAATGTCTCTTCCATGAATCAGAATTCTAGGGTTTACATAAGGTTGAAAGGGTAATCTCCCTCCTTTGGAAGGTGTGATCCCCTATGTTATTTTGGTTGGCCTGCCTTCCAGAGCCGACGCCAGTTGCCAAACGGACCAAGATAGCTTTCTTCCACGTCGATCAGTGGCTCTCCAAATTGCTCACCTTCCTTCTGTGTATTTTACAGTTGGAGAGCCCTAGTTGGCAGAAAATTGAAAAAATCTGGCGCCTTCCTTATAGAAAAGGCGTTGATTTTGTCAATGTCTATTTTGGGAGCCGGCTGGGATCGTGGAAGATGTTGGGAGGGCCTTTGCTGGCCGTCTGATAGATCGTGGGTCAGGTCTGTAACCGTAAAAATCCTTTGTTGGGCCTACTACTACAGTACATCCGGTCAACATTTGAGCTGATCGTCTGCACGCGAACTGACCATCTGCTGATGTCTAGACGGTCAACGGTGGAGTTGACCGTCCTGGGCCGTTCATGAGTTGACCGTCCAGCAGGCCGTTTTGGGCCTACGTTGACCTTGGCTAGCCCATTTTTGGTATACCCATCACTAGCCCCCCATACCGGTGGCCAAAATTCTGGCCTCCAGTATGTTCATGATGGGATGCCCTTTATTGCCCTTCGTCGTTTGAGGATCCTAGAGGACTCTATAAAAGGCGGAGAGAGAAATTTGACTGGAACTGTTGACCGTCTGTGACCAGTTTCAGAGAAGAACGTTGGCAAGAACTGTTGACCGTCTTGGTCAGTTCCGGAGAAGAATATTGACCAGAATTGTTGACCGTCTTGGCCAGTTCTGGAGAAGAATATTGACCAAAACTGTTGACCGCCTTTGGTCAGTTCTGGAGAAGAATATTGACCAAAATTGTTGACCGTGCCAATTCCGGAGAAGGATATTGACTAGAACTGTTGACCGTCTTTGGCCAGTTCTGGAGGAGAACGTTGACCAAAACTGTTGACTGTCTTGGTCAGTTTCGGATAAGAATATTGACCAGAACTGTTAACCGTCTTTGGCCAGTTCTGGAGAAGAACGTCGACCGAAATTGTTGACCGTCTTTGGTCAGTTCTGGAAGACTTTCTGACAGCCTTGATGGACGCGTGGCCATCAACCGACTCGCAGGCCAAAAGAAGACACGCGTCTCCTTTTGGTTGGGCGGATATCCTGACCATTAATGCGTCAGAGATCCGCCTTTTGAAGGGCCAAGCAGGGAGGAGACATATGGTAGGACTGACGGCGTCCTTTCTGAGGGGTTTAAGGCGTTTTTGCAGTTCAAGTTTCCCTCCACGTTTTGAAAACCTTCTACACCTCCTAGCCTTTATCTTCTTCGTCTCCAACTTCTCAGAAACCCTAACCCTTCCAGCAATCCATGGCCTCTGTCGCCGACATAGCCTCTGTCTTCAGAGAGGGGGACATTAAAGTACTATGCGTTGAGTTTAACATCCCGAAGGAAATCGCATGGAGGGTCCCGGGAAAGGAAGACAAAGCCTTTGCTCAACCGGCAAGGCACATCACAGTGTATGAGGCCTACCTGAGGAGCAGCCTCCGTCTTCCGTTGCTGGACAATTTACTGTCCGTCCTGCGAGTCCTACGAGTCCCAATCGCCCAATTCCACGCCAATGTCGTCTGGTATCTCTGCATCCTCTATATTTTCCTCCGTAAGTATATAAGAGGTTGAGGATGTCGATGGCGAAGGGCGTGTTTAAAATAAACCAGAGTGGCGAGTGGATATCGCTCGTCCTCCGTTCTGGCCTAAAAATAAACACGGCCATTTACGACTCACTCAAGAATTGGAAGAAGTGGTTCTTTTTTGTGAGTGTGGGGGCGACCTAGCCCCTTGCAAAGGACTGGGGCCTGGTGCCGAAGGTATATACGGGGACGCCGTCTGTAGCAGAGACGGCGTCCTTGGAGTGGTTGACCGATTTGGTCAAAGAAAACCCTGCTGACTTCAAGAGGGACTTCCTGGTTTCTAGGGTGGTGACCAGAAAGGTGAACTGGGGACCGCCTTCCCCGGTTCAAAAGCCCATGCCGCCAGCGAGGATGATGCGGCTGGAGGACTCCAAGGGCCTATCATCTGTATCCGGCCTACTGATGAGGGGTTTATTGGCCCGTTGTCCAAGAAGGTGTTGGAGATGCCTTCATCATCGTCGTCCTACGTCGATTATATCGCTGTCGGGATCTGCAGCGGCCCTGGCAATACTGCGGGCATGGAGGAGACCTACGAGGACTGGCCGGTGGATTTAGGAGGTGTCATCCTGGCGTAGCCCGCGCCGAAAGTGGTTCCTTGTGCGATGTTAACGGAGTCCTTTACGGAGCTCGCTTGCGAGCCAGCGGTGGAGGCGCGAGAGCCATCCGTTAGCTCTCTAGTTGTGCGGACTCCTGCTGTGGAGCCAATGGTCGAGCTTAATCCTCCAGCAGGTGCTACGGAGGCTGCAGTTGAGGAGCCTGCTATTGCTATAGAGGATACTGATGAGCTGCTGGAGAGCATTCTGGAGGAGGCTACCACTAGCTTGGCTCGAGAGGATGCTCCTAGCCCACCGCTGCTTGGGCCAGGTCTGGAGGTTAGGCCCGCGAGGAGATTTTGGGAGGTATAATTCTTGGTGATGGCCTCCGTGTACTTTCTCCTTTCTCGGATTTTTAACTTGTCCTTTGTTTGTCTCTTGTGCAGCCGAGAAAGCTGGCTTCTGCCATCATCAAGGTGGTGGAGTAGCATGACCAGGCGATTGCTGATAAGGAAGTGAAGATCGCCTTGCTGGATATATGGCTGGCTGCTTCGGGAGGGGAGCACCGCGAGGAGACTGCTGCCCTCGAGACTGTCCTGGCGGGAGTGGAAACGGAGAATGCCAACTTGAAGGCCGAGGTTGCTCGTTTGAAAGAGGAGGATGATTGAGGCAAAGCGCGCCTCAAATGACTTGCCGAGCGAGTAGCAACCTTAGAGAACGATCTGAGTCTCCGGATCCGTCCCCACGAGGTCGAGGGCATGATGCACGTGCGGCTGTTAGAGGGGGTCAACGTTTGTCAGCGTGTTGCAAGATTGATCGACCCCGACTTCTCTATTGAGCTCCTCAACCTAGCAAACCATGCGGTGCAGCATAGAGACGACCTCATAGGGGAACCCCTGGACAGTCAAAGGCCTCCGCCGCCCCCTTAGCCTTTTGTCTCCTTTGTACTTATATAATTTGTAACACATTTGAAGTAATAAAATGGAAGTTCTTTTCACTTTTGTGTCCATTTGTTTTTACTGCCACTTGTGTTTGCATGCTTTGTTGTATTGGGAGGCCAACCTGGTTGGCCGGCTGCCGCTGTTGGGTTGCCTAAGAAGTGAAGTCCTTAGGCTTAGCAGGTGATTGTGTTAACCAGCCTGGTGGCGCCACCCAAGTGATAACTTGGGTGGCCAACATTGGAGAAGGATGCTTCTTTCTTTGACCATCACTGATTGATCACGATATCTCCTGGTAGTGGAGGTCATTGCGTGTTCTGCGTAAACCCCCTAAGATTTTGACCGTTATTAGGCCACTTGGATGACCAAGGTTTAATATGACCGCTAATGGGCAGTCTGGATTACCAGGGTTTAATACGATCGTCAACGGGTCGCTCGGATAACCGAGGTTCATATTAGACCGCTTATGGGACACCTGAATGACCAGGGTTTATAATAGACTGCTTATGGGCCACCTCGATGATCAGAGTTTAAATACGACCGCTAATGGGGTGCTTGGATGACCGAGGTTTAAGTTCGACCTCTTGTGGGCATCCTGGATGACCAGGGTTTATTAATGAGAAAGTAAAAATCCTCCCGACTTATGAGCAGTCTAGGTCGGATAACCTGCAAAGAAAACACACGTACATGCACATAGAAAGTATGTTCCGTTTCACAGGACGGCGGAGACAAGGAAAGGCCCTTCCCAATTAGGGGAGAGCTTATTACGGCAGGCCAGCTTGCCTGTGGCCTCGATTCCTCGTAGGACCAGATCTCCTACATCGAATCGTTATGCCTTAACTTTTTTATTGCAGTATCAGACAATCTGATATTGGTAGGCAGCTGTCCGTACTCTGACGGCGTTGCGGGCTTCTTCTAACAAGTCTAAGTGCTCCCTGATTTTTTGAGAGTTAGCCAGTGGGTCAAAGGACTCCACCCTAAGACTTGGAAGCACATTTTCGGCCGGGATTACCGCCTCAGTCTCGTAATAGAGGCTGAAGGGTGTCTCGCGCGTTGATTCTTTTGGGGTTGTTCGATAAGACCAAAGAACAAAGCTCATCCGCCTAGGAGCCCCCTGCGTCTTCCAGCTTAGTTTTTAATCCGTAGAGTAGCGTTCAATTTGTGACCTCCAGCTATCCATTAACTTGGGGGTATGCCACCGAAGTGTGGACTAACTTGATGCCAAGGCTGGCGCAATACTTGGTGAAGTATTTTTCGAGAACTGGGTCCCGTTGTCCGTCACAACGACCTCGGGGACGCTGAATCTACAGATGATGCTCTGGCGAAGGAATTCCAGTGCGCTATGCTCTGTAATCTTTGTTAGTGGGACGGCTTCGACCCACTTGGTGAAATAGTCGATGCCCACGATGATGAATTTTCTTTGCCCCGTGGCAATGGGAAACGGGCCGAGAAGATCTAGCTCCTATTGCGCGAAGGGCCAAGGGGCCTAAAAGGTCTTTAGCTCCGCGAATGGTTGGTGGTGAAGGTTGCTATGAAGTTGGCAACTTTCACATTTCTTCACAAACTCCAGCGTGTCTTTTTTCATCGAGGGCCAGTAATAACCCTGGCGCATGACCTTGAAGGCTAAGTTTTTTCCACCAATGTGCGACCCACAAATCCCGAGGTGGACTTCGCCTAAAGCGTAGTCAGCCTCCTCGGGAGTTAGGCAGCGGAGGAATGGAGTCGAGTAACCTCGGCGGTATAGCCGTCCGTTAACCATAGCGTACCAGCCGGCTATCTTCCTGACCCGTTTAGCCTTCTCCACATCCTCTGACAATGATTCGTCCTTCAGATAGCTTAGGAAAGGCGTCATCTAGTTTTTCGCTTCGAAAATCTGCATTGCCTCTCGCTTCTCAATGCTGGGAGCGTTTAGGATCTCCCGGATGTCCCTCGAATACTATTACGGGTTTTCGGTTGCAGCGGCTTTGGCCAACTGGTCTACCTTCCAGTTTTCAGTTCGAGGAACGTGAACCAGGGTCAGTTTGTCGAAACCCTAGGCGTCCTCCCTTGCCTTTGCCAAGTACTTGGCCAAGTGAGGGTTGTTCGCCTCAAAGCCTCCGTTAACCTAGTTAACGATTAGCTCGAAGTCGTTGTAAACTACTAGTCTCTTGGCAGAGCATTCCTTGGCTAACCGCAATCTGGCCAACGGGGCCTCGTACTCGGCAACGTTCTTGGTTGCCGAGAAATTGAGTCTGAGTGAGTATTTCACCTTAAACACGTCGGGAGTCGTAAAGACCACTCTAGCGCCACTACTCGTCTCCGTAGATGATCCGTCTATGTGGTGTATCCATTCCGAAACTCCATCAAGCAGTTTCGCACTTTTCTCGGGCTATTCCTCGAGAATTGGGGTTGTAGTCTCAACAATGAAGTCAGCCAGCACCTGTGCCTTTATAGCAGGCTTGGGCTGGAATTCGATATCCAACTCGCCCAACTCGATAGCCCATTTTACCAACGGTCCAGAAACGTCGGGTTTCTGGAGTATGTTTTTCAACCGTTGGTCCGTGAGGACCACTATCTGATGGGCCTAAAAGTAGGGCCTTAACTTTCACGCAGAGAATATTAGCGCCAAGGCCAATTTTTCTGCGCACGAGTAACGGGTCTCTACGCCGGTAAACGTTTTACTCACACAGTAGACCGGACATTGAGCGTCAGAGTCCTGGTGCACGAGGACAGAACTAAGGGACGCCTCCGACACCGCCAAGTAAAAGTATAGTTCCTCTTCGCCACTGGGTGACACCAACAACGACGGACTGGCCAGATACCATTTTAGTTCATCAAAAGCGGTTTGGCAGTTTGCCGACCACTGAAACCCATTGGATTATGTTCCTCCAAGGGCATTGAAGAAGGATTGGTACTTGTCAGCGGACTTCGTAAAGAAGCGGGACAGTGCTGCCAGCCGTCTAGTCAATCGTTGGACGTCTTTTACTCTCCGTGGTGGAGCCATGTCGGCGAGTGTCTCAATCTTATCTGGGTTTGCCTCAATCCCCCGTTGGGAGACGATGAAACCCATAAATTTTTCGGATGCTACTCTGAAGATACACTTAGCCGGATTCAACTTCATGTGAAGCTTACGGAGCACCTCGAATGACCCTGCCAGGTCGCTGATGTGGTTGCCGGTGACCTTACTCTTGACGAGCATGTCGTCGACGTAGACCTCCATGTTGCGACCAATCTGTTTTTTGAATATTTTGTTGACTAGTTGTTGGTAGGTCGCCCCAGCGTTTTTAAGTCCAAAAGGCATTACTTTGTAGACGTAAGTGCCCTGATCGGTCATGAACGAGGTGTGTTCCTCATCTTTCGGACTCATCCGGTTCTGGTTGTAACCCTAATAGGTGTCCATGAAGCTTAGCAGCTAATGTTCTGTCGTTGAGTCAACCAGCAGGTCGATCCTGGGTAACAAAAAGCTGTCCTTTGGGCAGGCCTTGTTAACATCGATAAAATCGACGCACATCCACCATTTTTCGTTGCTCTTCTTAACTAAGACGAGATTAGAGAGCCAGTCTAGGTAATGGACTTCTCTAATGAAGCCTGCGTCTAGCAACTTCTTCACCTCCTCTCGGATGGCGATTAACTTTTCGATGGAGTGATTCCTCCACTTTTGCCTGACGGATTTTCGGCCGAAGTCCAGCCCCAACTTGTGGACCATCATTTCTGTTGGGATTCAAGGCATGTCTGCTGGAATCCATACAAAAAGGTCAGCGTTCCTTCGCAGGAAAGTGACCAATTCATCGCGCAATGGTCCGAAGAGTGAGCCGCCGATCTGTACACACTTCTCCGGCTCCTCCGGGTCCAATGGGATTAGATCCGTGGCTTCACTGGAGTACGATTGTTGAAGGGTTGTCTCGTCTCTATGGTCGAGTTCCCCAACTATTCTAGTGCTGCCACTAAGGGCAACCTGTGACATGTAACAGGTTCGTCCGGTAACCTGGTCGCCCAACACCTCCCCAACATCGTAGGGTGTTAGAAACTTTATTTTGAGGTGTGAAATCGAAGTAACCATCCCGGACGCTATCAAGCAAGGTCTGCCCAGTATAGCGTTATACACAAAGGGTAGGTCGACCACCAAGAAGGTGAGTGTTCGACTTGCTATTTTCAGATACGTACCTAATGTGACCTCTAATTGGATAGTCTCTTGAACGAGCACAGGTTCGTAGGCTATATAATGCGCCTTTGGCAGGTTTTAGTTGATTATTTTTTAAGCCTAATTTAAAGAACGCATCCAAGTAAAGCAAATGTTTAGAACTTCTATTATCGACGAACACTCGCTTCAACTGGTAGTCGACGCTACCGTCCAAAATAAGTGTGGTTACAATGAGGGGATCAGCATGGGTAGATATTACATGAGCCAAGTCATCATCATTGAAGCTAACGGTGTTGGTCGCCGTTCGCTGCTTCTTCCTCCCAATCTGCTGTTCCTCGTCGCGAGATGGATTTTTAGCAGGTCAGGCGGTGACCATGTTAACCATCCCTGCTGCAACCCGATTTCGGGGAGGAGACTGTTCCTGCCCCTCTCCGTCAACTGCTCCAAAGCTCTGTCCGGAGTTCCTGACGTATTTGGTGAGGTGCCCTCTGTGACTCAACTCCTCGATCTCCCTCTGCGGCGTCTTGTAATCCTCCGTCGCATACCCAGCAGGGCGGTGGAAGTCGCAGTACTTCGACCGGTTCCCAGAGTCCTTGTTTATTGGTTTTGGCCACTTCAAGAACTTCTCTCCGCGGATCTGCATGAGGACATTAGAGCGTGTGTCCGTCAGAGGCGTAAAATCGGTGGACCCGTAGTCTCTGCGCTCCGGTGGCCGAGACCTGTGCTTTTTTTCCAGCGGGAGTGATCACTGTCGCCATACTTCCTTTTTTCCTCTCCAAGGAACTATCGAGACTGATCTGCCTGCCCTGGGCATTTTGCCTCGTTGGCCTCCTCCGCTGCAGCATATGCCCTTGTGATGGACTCCGTTTCCCAAAATATTTGGGGATTCCTGTGGCCCAGGTACTTGAAGAAGTCCCCGTAGGTTAGTGCGGAGATAAAACTGCCCAATTTTATCTACTCTGTGATCCGAAAAATCCGTCTGGCCTCTGCCACAAAATGATCCAGGAATTACTGTGGGTTCTCTCCCAGTTTCTGCTTGATGTGAGAGAGATGCCACGGCTGCTTCTCTTCCCGTCGGCTCGTGGTGTACTGAGCCAGGAAGAGATCCGTGAGTTCACGGAAGTTGCTGACGGTGCCTGAAGGGAGGTGATGGAACCAAATTCGGGCATCTCCCTTCAGAGTGAGCGGAAATTAATTGCACATTGCTGAGTCTTCCAACCCTTGTAGACTCAGATAGGTGCGGAAGTGATGCAGGTGGTCAACCAGATCATGCTCTCATCGTATGAGTCAAGGGAAGGTATCTTGAATTTGGTGGGCAGTGGACGGCTCAGGATCTCCGCTGTAAAGGAGATTGGTCCAAGTCGATGGCGTGCTCTTCATCTTGGAACACACGGTTCCAGATTTTACCCACTCGCGGATCTGCGCAAGTGGCGTTTGCTGATCTTTTGGAGTTGAGGTAAGCCCTCAACCCCGTCTTGTTTCTAGAGGGTTCAACAACTGGTTGGCTGCTGCCTCCAGCAGACCTGGTAGTCCTAGAGGCTCGCTCCTAGACTGTGTTCCCGTCTTCGGCCTGAGAGTATCGGAGATTTTCCTCTTCAGACTTTCTCGCAGAGTTGTGCTCCCGGGGAATTCTTCAGGCCTGTTCTAGCCAGGAACATGAGAGGAGGTTGGGATCGTACTGTTTCAGGATCTCTCGGGCCTTTTGGTCGGCTTCTTTTTCCTCTGGCCACCTTTTTTGGTGGCCGGTGCAAGGACGGCCGCCGGTGGAGCCGTCTACAGTCACTACTCGTTCTGAGAGTAAAGTATTTGGAGCAGACGCGTGTTGACCTGCATCTGCTCCATCAGCTGTTGAAAATAGGGCGCTGGAACTCCGCCTGTAGCCCCGTTGATCGTTGTACCAGCAGCGTGGTCCTAGTAGGGGTAGGTGACATATCTAGTGGAATCGCTAGCTTGCGCTCTCGTGTTCACCATTGCGAATGCAGAATTAGACGGTGAAAGAGAGAGTTGTGCAGATTTGTGGTTGGCTTTTATAAGCGTTTCCCACAGACGGCGCCAATGATGCGTACCTGAATTCGACTTCGAATAGAGTCGGATTCATTTGGATGGTTTGAACCGGCTCCGTTCACTGAGTGTGAGTCCTGCACACCACTAAAGCGAACAAAAGGTCAGTGTGTCGGCGGGAGGTTGTCCCACCGAAAATACTCTGACGCTCAAATCAGTAAAGCCTCCTAAGATAAGGAAGGTAATGCTGAAAAGTAAGAGAAAGTAAGAGGATTGATCGATTGTGAGTGCTGGCTTGTCGAGGACATGAGCGATCGATTCCTACTGACAGAGAGCGCAAGGAAACGATGTTCTGGAGTGTAGAAACCTCCAGGAATGACTCTCGGAAAGCCGATTAGGTCTCCAGGAAGTTGGAGGCCTCCGGTGGTATTTAGAGGATGAACGCCCGAAAGAGTGGAAGAGACGATGGGCCTCCGTCCAGTACTTTGTAAGCACTCGTGGATGTAAGAGTTTTCTCTGTAAGCAAAACCTTGGGTCTGTGAGAGATTCTCTGTGTACGTAAAGTTTGTATTGAAGAGCTTGTCTCGTGTGTCCGTCGGAACATATCATATCTCAGAATGTGTAAGCGAGAACCCGTCCCTGAATCAAAATTCTATGGTTTACTTAAGGTTGATAGGGTGATCTCTCCCATTTAGAAGGTGTGATCCCCAACGTTATTTTTGCTTGGCCTGCCTTCCAGAGACGGCGCCAGTTGCCAAACGGACAAAGATAGCTTCTTCCCACGTTGGTCAATGGCTTTCCCAAATGGCTCACCTTCCATCTGTGTATTTTACCGTTGGAGAGCCCCAGTTGATAAGAAATTAAAAAAATCTGGCGCCTTCCGTGTGGAAAGGGCGCTGATCTTGTCAACATCCATTTTGGAAGCCAACTGGGATCATGGAAGATGCAGGGAGGGCCGTTGCTAGCCGTCTGATGGATCGTGGGCAAGGTCCGTAACTGTAAAAACCCTTTGTTGGGCCTACTGCTATAGTACATCCGGTTAACGTTTTAGTTGACCGTCTGCACCCGAGTTGGCCGTCTGCTGAGGTCTGGACGGGTAACGCTGGCGTTGACCGTCCTCGACTTTTCAGGGTTTTGGCCTGTTCTCCAATTGGGCCGTTCAGGAGTTGACCGTCTAGCAGATCGTTTTGAGTCTATGTTAACCTTAGGCCAGCCCTTTTCGATATACCCATCAACATTGCAT
>JAODPA010061703.1:0-11135 GCA_025585075.1 Nepenthes mirabilis | reverse complement strand
GATCCGACTTCGAACAGATTCAGATTTGTCTGGATTATTTGACCCGACTCCATTCATTGAGTTCGAATCCTATACACAACTAAAGAGAATAATAGGTCAGCGTATCGGCGGGAGATTGTCCCACCGAAAACACTCCAACACTCAAGTCAGTAAAAGCCTTCTAAGTAGGGAAGGTTAACTGGAAAGCAAAAGAGAGAGTGAGTGAGATGGTTTGGAGTGTAGGCCTATTGAGAATGTAAGTTCCCACTTTCTGCTCGCAGAGAGCGTAAGAAAGCGACGTCCCGAAAGGGTAGAAGCTTTAGGGAATGAGTCTCAAAAGGCTGAAGAGGTCCCCAGGAATCCGAAGGCCTCTGGTGGGATTGGAGGATGAGCGCCTGTGTAGAGAGAAAGAGGAGAGGAGCCTCCGTTCAAGCTTTGTAAGCGTTCATGTGGAAGACTGCAAGGAGTCCTTTAGGAAGCTCGTTTTCACTGTTCTTAGGAAATCAAGCTACAGAGTGAGCAAGTGAGCTTCTGTTTTTGAGTGAGCTTGTGTGTACGCGAATGGGTATCTGAGAATGCATACAAGAGCGTGTAAGAGCATATGAGAGCATGTGAAAGCATGAGTCCTCCAAAATGGAGACCTTAAGCTTTTTATGAACAGCAGGAGAGCCTCCTTCTCTGGGTAAGGTGGCATGCTCCTCTTGGACTGACAATGGCGACCCTCTCAGAGTTGGTGGGCCTGGCAGTCGTGATTTAATGGATCTTTTTTCTGTTGCACAATATAACGAATCTTCAGATTGTCTCATGCCTGTATGACTGTTTTGTTGGCGCTGAGATCATTGCCGCCTTTTTAGGAGAATATTAGCTTTTGGGAGTGACACGTGACCAAGAGAAGACTATTGCTTTTCGTACACGTGTTCGCCTGCCAGTTTGGGCCTGGACCATAACAGGTTTAAAGCATTTTTGGGCCTGCCACTACAGTGTATCCGGTCAACGTTCAAGTTGACCGTCTATAAGCAAGTTAGCCTCCTACTAGAGTCTAGACGGTCAACGCTGGCATTGACCGTCTTGGAACTTTCAGGATTTAGGCCTTCACGTCTTGTTGGGCCGTTTTTAAGTTGACCGTCCGGTAGGCCATTTTGGGCCTCCATTGACCATGGGCCAGCCCATATTCTGGTGTACCCATCACTAGCCCCCCATACCGGTGGCAAGAATTCTGTGCTACAGTATGTTTATGATGGGATGCCCTTCACTACCCTTCGTCGTTTGGGGATTCCGGAGGACCCCATGAAAGGCGGAGAGGGATGTTGATCGGAGCTATTGACCGTCTTTAACCAGTTCCGGAAAAGAATGTTGACCAGAACTGTTGACCGTCTTTAGCCAGTTCCGAGAAAGAATGTTGACCAGAACTGTTGACCGTCTTTGTCCAGTTCCAAAAAAAAATATTGACCAGAACTGTTGATCGTCTTTGGTCCGTTTCGGAAAAGAGAGTTGACCAGATCTGTTGACCGTCTTTGGCCAGAATCCGAAAAGTCTTTTGTGAGCCCTGATTGACGCGTGGCCATCAGCCGGTTTTGTAGGCCAAAAGTAGACACGCGTCTTCTTTTGGTTGGGCGGATATCCGGGCCATTAATGCGTCGGAGATTTGCCTTTTGGAGGGCCAAATAGGGAGACGACACGTGGTAGGACCGACGACGTCCTTTCTGAGGGGTTTTAAGGCATTTTGCGGTTCAAGTTTCCCTCCATGCTTCGAAATCCTTCTTTGCCTCCTTGCTTCGTCTTCTTCGTCTTCGACTTAGCATCTCTGAGAAACCCTAGCCCTTCCTGTAAGCCATGGCCTCTGTCACCAACATCGCTTCCGCCCTTAGAGATGGTGACGTAAAAGCACTTTGCGTTGAGTTTAATATCCCGAAGGATATTGCTTGGAGGGTCCCGGGGAAGGACGACAGAGCTTTTTCTCAACCGGCAGGGCACATCACGATTTATGAGGTCCACCTAAGGAGCGGCCTCCGTCTTCCTCTGCTAGACGACTTGCAGTTCGTCCTGCCAGCCCTACGAGTCCCAATTGCTCAACTTCACGTGAACGCCATACGGTATATCTTTACCCTTTGTATTTTCCTTCAAAAACATTCCAAGAGGTTGAGGATGTCGATGGTGAAGGGGCTTTTCAAAATAAATCAGGGAGGTGATTGGATATCGCTCGTCTCGCGTTCTAGCCTAAAAATAAACACCGCCATCTACGACTTGTTCAAGAACTGGAAGAACCGGTTCTTCTTCGTGTGCGTGGGGGCGACCTGGCCCCTTGCAAAGGATTGGGGCCAGGTGCCGGAGGTGTATACGGGGACGTCGTCTGTGGCGGAGACGGCGTCCTTAGAGTGGTTAACCAAGTTGATTAAAAACCACCCCGCCGATTTCAAGAGGGATTTCTTGGTCTCTAGGGCAGAGACCAAGAAGGTGAATTGGGGACCGCCTTCCCTAGTTTAAAAGCCCATGCCGCCAGCGAGGATGATGCGGCTGGAGGACTCCAAGGGTCTGATCATCCACATGCTCTACACAGATGAGGGCTTCATTGGCCCGATGCTTAAGAAAGTGTTGGAGATGCCCTCCTCTTCATCATTGTGCCCTGACTACATCGCCACCGGGATCTGCAGTGGCCCCGGCAGCACTACGGGCCTGGAAAGAACTTTCGAAGACCTGCCGGTGGCCACAGGAGTAAATATCATTTTGGCGCAGCCTGCACCGTAGGCAGCTCCCCGAGCGGTGCAGACAAAGTCTTTTACGGAGCCTGCCTATGAGCCGATGGTTGAGGCGCAGGAGCCATCCGTTGGCTCTCCAGTCATGCGGGCTCCTGCTGTGGAGCCAATGGAGAAATTTGATCCTCCGGTAGCTGGCGTGGAGGCCGTAGTTAGAGAGCCTGCGGATGCTATGGTCGACGATGATGAGAGGCTGCTGGACAAAATCCTGGAGGAGGCTGCCACCAGCTCGGCTCGAGAGGATGTCGCTCCTGGTCCCCCGCTGCCTGGGCCAGGTCTGGAGGCCAGGCCCGAGAGGCCTGTGAGGAGAATGTGGGAGGTATGATTCTTGGTGATGACTTTCGTGTACTTTCTCCTTTCCCAGGTTTCTAACTTGTTCCTTGTTTGTCTTTTGTGCAGTCGAGGAAGCTGGCTTCTGCCGTCATTAAAGTGGTGGAGCAGCGTGATCGGGTGATCGCCGATAAGGAGGCGGAGATCGCCTGGCTGGATGCTAGGCTGACTTCTTCGGGGGGAGAGCACTATGAGGAGACTGCGGTCCTCGAGGCTGTCTTAGCGGGAGTGGAGACGGAGAATGCCAACTTGAAGGCTGAGGTTGCCTGTCTGAAAGAAGAGGCTGAACAGGCCCAAGCACGCACTAGTCGACTTGTCGGGTGAGTAGCAACCTTGGAGAATGACTTGAGTCTCCGTATCCGCCCCTACGAGGTTGAGGACATGATGCACGCGCGGCTATTGGAGGGGATCAACGTCAATCGGTGCATTGCGCAGTTAGTCAATCCCGGCTTCCTTGTTGAATTCATCAATCTGTCCAACAAAGCGGCGCAACGCAGAGACGACCTCGTGGGGGAGCCCCATGACATTTGGGGGCCTCCACCGCCCCTGTAGCCCCCTATGTTGTATATTTTTCGGACCTCCCTTGTATGTATGATGTAACTTGTAACACATTTGGAAGTAATAAAATAGAAGTTCTTTCAATTTTGTGTCCATTTGCTTTTACTGCTCTTGTGTTTATCTTCTTGTTTGCATTGGACGGCTAACTTGGTTGGCTGGCTATCATTGTTGTGCTGCCTAAGGAGTGAGGTCCTTAGGCTTTGTAAGCGGTCGTGATAACCAGCCTGGTGGCGCTGTCCAAGTGCTGACTTGGGCGGCCAGCGTTGGAGAAGGATGCTTCTCCCTTCGATCGTTGCTGACTGATCACGCTATCTCATCATAGAGGAGGTCGTTACGTGTGCTACGTAAGTCCCCTAAGATTTTGATTGTTATCGGGCCACTTGGATGACCAAGGTTTAGATACGACCGCTCTCGGGCCGCTCGGATGACCGAGATTCATATTAGACTTCTTATGGGCTACCTGGATGACCAGGGTTTAGATTAGACAGCTTTCGGACCACCTGGATGACCAGGGTTTGAATACGACTGTTAATGGGCCGCTCGGATGACCGCGGTTCACGTTTGACCACTTGTGAGCCGCTTAGATGACTAGGGTTTATTAACAAGATGGTGAGGACCCTCCCAATTTAGGGGCAGTCTAGGTCGGATAACTTGTAAAGCAAACACATATATACATGCACATAGGAGGGGCAGACCATATGTTAAGTAAACACTTATTTTGGCACTTTTAAAATAAGCAGGCGAATGTACATGCGCACAACAATGCAAACGCATACCTGCGCCTTCTACTGAAAGTAGTGCCTGAGGTGGATCACGTTCCACATTCGCGAAACCAGTTTCTCGTCCTGGCTCCGGAGCTTGTAGGCTCCGTTTCGCAGGACGACGAAGATGAGAAAAGGCCCTTCCCAATTAGGGGAGAGCTTATTGCGGCCTACCAGCTTGCCTGTGGCTTCGACGCATCGTAGGACTAGGTCTCCAACATCAAACCGTCGTGCCTTAACCTTTTTGTTGTAGTATCGGGTAATCCAATATTGGTAGGCCGTTGTCCGTACTTTGGCGGCGTTGTGGGCTTCCTCTAACAAGTCTAGGTGCTCCCTGATTTTTGAGGAATTAGTGAGTGGGTCAAAAGACTCCACCCTTAGACTTGGAAGCCCGATTTTGACCGGGATTACCGCCTTAGTCCCGTAACAGAGGCTGAAGGGCGTCTCTCGCGTTGGTTCATTTGGGGTTGTTCGATAAGACCAGAGAACAGAAGGGAGTTCGTTCGCCCAAGAGCCCCCTGCGTCCTCCAGCTTAGTTTTTAACCCGTGGAGTAGCGTTCGGTTCGTGACCTCTACCTGTCCATTCACTTAGGGGTATGCCACCAAAGTGTGGACTAGTTTGATACTAAGGTTGGCGCAATACTTGGTAAAGCGTTTCCCTGAAAATTGGGTCTCATTGTCGGTCACAACGACCTCGGGGATGCCGAATCTATAGACGATGCTCTGGCCAAGGAATTACAGGGCATTATACTCTATAATCTTTGCCAGTGGGATGGCCTCGACCCACTTGGTGAAGTAGTCGATGCCCACGATGATGAATTTTCTTTGTCCCGTGGCAACGGAAAACGAATCGAGAAGATCGAGCCCCCATTGCGTGAAGGGCCAAGGAGCCTGAATGGTCTTCAAGTCCGCGGACGGCTGGTGGTGAAGGTTGCTGTGAAGCTGGCAGCTTTCACATTTCTTCACAAACTCAAGCGCGTCCCTTTTCATTGAGGGCCAGTAGTAGCCCTAGCGCATGACATTGAAGACTAAGTTTTTTCCACCAATGTACGATCCACAGATCCCGAGGTGGACTTCGCCTAAAGCGTAGTCAGCCTCTTCAGGAGTTAGGCACTGGAGGTATAGGGTTGAGTAGCCACGGCGATATAGCCGTCCGTCAACCACAGTATACCAGCCGGCTATCTTCTAGATCCATTTGGCCTTCTCCACATCCTCTGACAATGATCCGTCAGCTAGATAATTAAGGTAAGACATCATCCAGTTTTTCGTTTCAGAAATCTACATTGCCTCTTGTTTCTCAATGCTGGGAGCGTTTAGGATCTCCCGCATGTCCCTCGAGTACTATTCTGGATTTTCAGCTACAGCTGCTCTTGACAACTAGTCTACCTTCCAACTTTCAGTTCGGGGAATATGAACCAGGGTCAGCTTATCAAAACCCTGGGCGGCTTCCCTTACCTTTGCTAAGTACTTGGCCAGGTGAGGGTTGTTAGCCTCAAAGCCTTCGTTAACCTGGTTAATGATTAGCTCGAAGTCGCTGTAAACTGCCAGTCTCCTGGCAGAGCATTCCTTGGCTAATCGCAGTTCGGCTAACAAGGTCTCGTACTCGAAAACGTTATTGGTTGCCGAAAAATTGAGCCTGAGAGAGTATTTCACTTCAAATCCGTCAGGGGTCGTAAGGACCACTCCAGCGCCACTGCCAGTGTCCGCGGATGATCCGTCCACGTGGAGTGTCCATTTCGAAACTCTGTCAAGTAGTTCCGTACTTTCTTCGGGCTGTTCCTTTAGAACCGGGGTTGTAGTTTCAACAATAAAATCAGCCAGTGCCTGCGCCTTTATAGCAGACCTAGGCTAAAATTTGGTGTCGAACTCGCCCAACTCGATAGCCCATTTTACTAACTGCCCAGAAATGCCGAGTTTCTGGAGTATGCTTTTCAGAGGCTGGTCTGTGAGGACCACTATCCGGTGGGCCTGGAAGTAGGGCCTTAACTTCCGCACGGGAAAGATAAGTGCCAGGGCAAGTTTTTCTGCCCGCAAGTAGTAGTAAACCAGCCGTTAAGTGTCGGAATCCTGGGGCACGAGGACAGAACTGAGGGACGCCTCCAACACTGTCAGGTAAAGGTATAGTTCCTCTCCGGCCTTGGGTGATACTAACAATGGTGAACTGGCTAGATACTGCTTCAGTTCATCGAAGGCTGTCTGGCAGTCTGCTGTCCATTAAAATCCATTAGATTTTGTCCCTCTAAGGGCCTTGAAGAAGGGCTTGTACTTGTTATCGGACTTCGCGAGGAAGCAGGACAGTGCTGCCAGCCGTCCAATCAATCGCTGGATGTCCTTCACGCTCTGTGGTGGAGCCATGTCGGCGAGAGCCTTGATCTTTTCTAGGTTTGCCTCAATCCCTCGTTGGGAGACGATGAAACCTAAGAATTTGCCGGAGGCTACTCCGAAGACACACTTAGCCGGGTTCAGCTTCATGTGATGCTTACGGAGCACCTCGAACGACTCTGCCAGGTCGCGGATGTGGTCGCCGGTGACCTTGCTCTTAACGGGCATGTCATCGACGTAGACCTCCATATTGCCATCAATCTATTTTTTGAATATTTTGTTGACCAGCCGTTGGTAGGTCGCTCCGACGTTTTTCAATCCGAAGGGCATCACTTTGTAGCAATAGGTGCCCTAATTAGTCATGAACGAGATGTGCTCCTCGTCCTCTGGACTCATTCGGATCTGGTTATAACCCAAATAGGCATCCGTGAAGCTTAGCAGTTCATGTCTGGCTGTTGAGTTAACCAGCAGGTCAATCCTGGGCAAGAGAAAGCTATCCTTCAGGCAGGCCTTGTTAACGTCGGTAATGTCGACGCACACCCGCCATTTCCCATTGCTTTTCTTTACTAAGACGACATTAGAGAGCCAGTTCGGGTAGTGAACTTCTCTAATGAAGCCTGCGTCCAGCAGCTTCTTCACCTCCTCTCGGATGGAGATCAGCTTTTCAATGGATTGATTTCTCCGCTTCTGCCTGACAGGTTTTCGGCCAGGGTCAAGCCCCAACTTGTGGACCATCACCTCTGCCAGAATCCCAGGCATGTCCGTCGGAGTCCATGCAAAGAGGTCAACATTTTGTCGCAGGAACGCGATCAATTCATCACGTAGTGGTCCGGTAAGTGAGCCTCCGATCTGTACACACTTTTCTGGTTCCTCTGGGTCTAGCAGGACTAGATCCGTGGCTTCACCGGATTGTGCTTGCTGAAGGGTTGTCTCGTCCCGATGGTCGAGTTCCCTAACTATTCTAGTACTGCCGTTAGGGGCAATCTGAGACATGTAACAGGTTCGTCCAGTAACCTGGTCACCCAATACCTCTCCTACACCGTAAAGCGTTGGGAATTTCATCTTGAGGTGTGAAATCGAGGTGACTGCCCCAAACACCGTCAAGCAAGGTCTGCCCAGTATGGTGTTATACACAGAGGATAGGTCGACCACCAAGAAGGTGAGTGTTCGGCTCACTGTGTTCGGATACGTACCCAAGATGACCTCCAATTGGATAGTCTCTTGAACGGGCACAGGCTCATTGTCAAGGCCGTACAATGGGCCTTCGGCAGGTTTTAGTTGATTCTTTTTTAAGCCTAATTTGAAGAACGCATCCAAATAAAGCAAATCTCTAGAACTTTCAGTATCAATGAACACTCGCTTCAGTTGGTAGTCAACACTACCGTCCGAAACGAGTGCGGATACAACGAGGGGATCAGTATGGGGGGATATTACATGAGCTAAGTCATCATCACTGAAGCTGATGGTGTTGTCCACCGTTCGTTGCTTCTTCCTCCCAGTCTGTTGTTTCTCGCTGCTAGCTGGATTTTTAGCAGGTCGAGTAGCGATTATGTTAACCACCCCTACTGCAATCCAGTTTTAGGGAGGAGACTGCTCGAGCCCCTCTCTGCCAGCTACTCCGGAGCTCCTGACGAACTTGGTGAGGTGCCCTCTGCGAATCAACTCCTCGATCTCCCTCTACAGCGTCTTGTAGTCCTTAGTTGAATGCCCAGCAGAGCAGTGAAAGTCGCAGTACTTCGACTGATTTTCAGAGTCCTTCTTTAGTTGTTTTGGCCATTTCAAAAACTTTCCTTCGTGAATTTGCATGAGGACGTTCAAGCGTGTATCCATCAGAGGTGTGAAGCTAGTGGGCCCGTAGTCTCTACGTTCCAGGGTCCCAGTCAGGTGTTGCTTCCAGCGGGAGTAATCACTACCGCCGTACTTTCTTTTTCCCTCTTCAGGGAATGATCGAGGTTGATCTGCCCGCTCTGGGCGTTTCGCCTCGTTGGCCTCCTCTACTTCAGCATAGGCTCGGGTGATAGATTCCGCTTTCCGGAAGGTTTGAGGATTCTTGTGGGCCAGGTACTTGAAGAAGTCCCCGTAGGTCAGCATGGAGATGAAACTACCCAGTTTCATCTCCTCCGTGATCTAGGAAATTCGCCTGGCCTCCGCCACAAAGAGGTCCAGGAAGCGCCGTGGGTTCTCTCCTGGCTTCTGCTTGATGTGGGAGAGGTGCCACGGCTGCTTCTCTTCCCGTCGGCTCGAGGCGTATTGAGTCAGGAAGAGATCCGTGAGTTCTCGAAAGCTGTCGATGGTGCCTGAAGGGAGGTGATGGAACCGAATTCAGGCATCTCCCTTCAGTGTGAGCGGGAAGTAGCGGCACATCGCTGAGTCTTCCAACCCTTGTAGACTCAGATGGGTACGGAAGTGATCTAGGTAGTTAACCAGATCACTGCTCTCATCGTATGAGTCAAGGGAAGGCATCTTGAACTTAGTGGGCAGTGGACGGTTCAAGATCTCCGCCGTGAAAGGAGATCGGTCCAAGTCTATAGCATGATCCTCATCCTGGAACACGCGGTTTCAAATTTTATCCACTCGTGGGTCTGCGCGAGTGGCATTTGCAGATCTCTTGGAGTTGAGGTAGGCCCTCAACTCCGTCCTGTTCCTGGAGGGTCCAACAGCCAGTTGGCTATTGTCTCTAGCGGACCTAACAGTCCTGGAGGCTCACTCCTGGACTGCGTTCCCATCTTCAGCCCGAGAGTATCGGGAATTTCTTCTCTACGAACTTTCTCATGGAGTTATGCTCCCGAAGTATTCTTCAGGCCTATTCTAGTCAGGAACGTGGGAGGAGGCTGGGACTGGATTGTTCCTGGGTCTCTTGGGCCTTTTGACCAGCTTCTTCTTCCTCTAGCTACCCTTTTTGGTGGCCAGTGCAGGAACGACTATCGGAGGAGCCGCCTGCAGTCTTTACTCGTTCTGAGAGTAGAGTAGTTAGAGCAGATGATTGTTAGGCTATATCTGCTCCATCAGTTGTTGAAATTAGGGCGCTGGTACTCCACTTGTTGTCCCGTTGATCGTGGTACCAGTAGCGTGGTCCTGGTCGGGATAAGTGATGTCTCTAGCGGGATCGCTAGCTTGGGCTCTCGTGTTTACCATTACGAATGAATCTGAATCAATCGGTGAAAAGAGAGCATTATGCAGAGCAGTGGTTGTCTTTTGTAAGCGCTTCCCACAAACGGTGCCAATAATGCGTACCTGGATCCGACTTCGAATAGATTCGAATTTGTCTGAATTATTTGACCCGGCTTCGTTCACTGAGTTCGAATCCTGCACACCACTAAAGAGAACAAGAGGTCAGCGTGTCAGCGGAAAATTGTGCCACCGAAAATACTCCGACGCTCAAGTCAGTAAAAGCCTTCTAAGTAGGGAAGGTTAACTGGAAAGCAAAAGAGAGAGTGAGTGAGATGGTTTGGAGTGTAGGCCTATTGAGAATGTGAGTTCCCACTTCCTGCTCGCAGAGAGCGTAAGGAAGCGACGTCCCGAAAACGTGGAAGCTTTAGGAAATGAGTCTCAGAAGGCCGAAGAGGTCCCTAGGAATCCGGAGGCCTCTGGTGGGATTGGAGGACGATCGCTTGTATAGAGAGAAAGAGGAGAGGACCATCCGTTCAAGCTCTGTAAGCATTCGTGTGGAAGACTGCAGGGAGTCCTTCAGGAAGCTCGTTTTCACTTTTCTTAGGAAATCAAGCTACAGAGTGAGCAAGAGAGCTTCTGTTTCTGAGTGAGCTTGTGTGTACGCGAATGGGTATCTGAGAATGTATGCAAGAGCGTGTAAGAGAATATGAGAGCATGTGAAAGCATGAGTCCTCCAGAATAGAGACCTTAAGCTTTTTATGGACAGTAGGAGAGCCTCCTTCTCTGGGTAAGGTGGCGTGGTCCTCTTGGACTGACAGTGGCGGCCCTCTCACAGAGTTGGTGGGCCTGGCAGTCGTGATTTGATGGATCTTCTTTCTGCTGCACAGTGCAACGGATGTTCATATTGTCTCACGACTGTATGACTGTTTTGTTGGTGCTGAGATCATTACCACCTTTTTTGGAGAAGATTAGCTTTTGGGAGTGACACGTGACTAAGAGAAGCCTGTTGCTTTTCGTACACATGTTTGCCTGTTTGTTTGGGCCTCGGCCATAGCAGGTTTGAAGCCTTTTTGGGCCTGCTGCTACGGTGCATCTGGTCAACGCTCGAGTTAACCTTCTGCATGCGAGTTAGTCGCCTGTTGGAGTCTACCTTTTAGGATTTGGGCCTTCGCGTCCTATTGGGACGTTTTTAAGTTGACCGTTTGGTAGGCCGTTTTGGGCCTCCGTTGACCATGGGCCAACCCATATTCCGGTGTACCCATCAGTTTCTATAAGAGTATGGATAGTTATCTAATATACTATGTCTAGTTCTCCAGATTAA
>JAODPA010061693.1:0-11136 GCA_025585075.1 Nepenthes mirabilis | reverse complement strand
TATACAAGTAATTTTACTTACTCCATTTTTATTCTTCATGCATGCATATAGTTTTACCTACTAACTTGAAGTTTTTACTTGATTTTATTAAATATTTGAGAAATTTGAGAATTTGAACAAAATAGTAATTATTTTGAAATATCGAATTGATATTCAAAATGTATATAAAGCAAAGTCATGAAAACTTATAGATGGGCCTTGCATATAGTATTCCACACACGTGTTTCGAGTTGGCTTTATTTTATATTTAATTCAGTATTTGTACTTTCCCCTAAGGTAGAAAGTTTTGTATTTTTACATTTTTTACTTTTCTGTCAGATAGGAATGGTTTTAGACTTTATTATATAAACCCTCCCCAGATTGGTATTTTATGAGAACCATTGTAAAAAATTGAACGAAACTAATATATTCAGATATTCTAATATATTTCGATAGATTTAAAAATTATACCTATTATCTACAAGTGACAAATGAAAGTTGTATTTATCTCTATTTATAGGGAAGAATATGTAAATAGCCCGTTTATAAGTCTAATGGTAGCGATTTAGTCTAAAGTTATTGGGTGTATATGTAATCATTCCTTAAAGTTAGTCTTTTGGTGTTTGATTTTTCGATTTGTGCATATTTTAGATTTTTTATGTTTCGATTTGTATTGATTTAGATACTTGAGACTTTGTTTTAAAATTTGTGTGTTTCGACCACCGTTTGGTTTTGAAAATTAGATTTGATTCGTTTCATACATTTGGATCGTTTGGCCTTTACTTTTGGATTACAGACTTTACGTACAGGACCACATTTAGACATTCATTGATTTGACATATTAAATATTTGGATTTGTATTTGTTTTATCAATTTGCCCCTTTGCTCTGGCTATGAATGTATTATTTTTTTATATATATATACTAATACTTGCTGAGTATTCGACTCATAATTTTTATTATTTCTAACTCTTCCAAGTTAGATGGTTACGGATGTCTTATAGGAGGCTCAGATAAGAACATTGGTAAATATTTTGGTTATATTTTGTGAGTGTAGTCTTGTAGTTAGATTGTATTTGTATTGTACATATTTTGATGTCAAGAAAATTACAAATAGATTGATATTAGTATATTTTAGTATTATGGAGTCAGGGCTAGGAATATCATATTAATCGGTTATTGTGGCATTTGGATGTGTTAGATTGATGGTGTGGTATGTATTGTTGGTTTATTACTTTTTTCTTACGGACATTTGGAGTAGGTCATTTTCAATTTTATTAACCGAACGGATAATTCAAAACGATCCTGTGATAATTGTTATTATTTATGCTATTGACGATCCTATTTCGTATTTTGTCAAGTCAGATTTGAATTTAGATATCGTGTTTGGATTTTTTTTTAGAATGTTATTTTATGGACTATAGTTACTATTAATTATTATTAATACCTTCTTTTAGTTTGGGCTCATGAAAGTTGTAGTATCAGAGAAGAAGTCATACGAAAAAGTATTTTGGATTAATTTTGATGAACTAATTACTTGGATATTTTGTATAATAGATACTAATATGGTAGAGAATAGAGAACCTTGGTGTGGAGGATCAGGCTCAAGTCGCAAAGATGAATACCTTGCAATAATGGATCATATGGGTGACATTATTAACGAGATGATTTAGTGATAATATGAAGATTTATTCACAAGAAGAAGGATGGCTGACTAAGGGCATAATAGGACCCATTTTGATCACTTTACAAGTTAGCATATTTTAGAGTTTTTGGATGAGTATGATTTTTTTAAGGTAAAGAATTGGATATATTAAATAGAGAAGATGTTTGAGATGATCAATTGTTTTGAGGAGGATAAGGTTAAGTTTGCCGCCTGCAAGATCCAAGAGGAGGTAAATAGGTGGTGGTCCACTCAACGATGAGTTTTAGAGATAGATGGACAATGAGGAAATTTTATGAGACTTGTTCATGGAATCTTTTATGAAATTTTTTTTTCCTACAAGTGTTCAAGAGATCAAAGAAGATGAATTTAGTCAGTCGAGGTAAGGAAGAAAGATGATAGTGGAATGTGATGTCAAGTTTATCGAATTATCTCACTTTGCTCCACAAGTAGTGGTGAATGAGGCCCGTAGAGGCTGAAAGTTTTTGTACTGACTACAAGATTTAATTAAAAAGCAATTGGTACCCCTCCAACTACAGATGTATAGTGAAGTGCTTGATTGGGCCATTCTTATTGAATAAGAGTAGTTGAGTGAGAAGTATTTTGAAAAATGAACATTGTGTGAAAGTCAAAGTTCAAAGGCCGGAGGTTCCCACTTTAAGTCCAAGGCGCAAGATAAAGGAAAAGTAATTCGAGTAAAGTCTTCTCCAACAAAATCCCAGTATTCGAAGATGATGTGTGAGTATTGTGGCAATAATCATACCAGGAGGTAATATTATCGTCAAAGCAGAGCTTGCTTTAATTACAACCAAATTGGCCACATGATGAGGGATTGCCCATTTCCTCTGAGGTGTCTAAAGAAGAAGAATTCTATTCCTATCAGGATATTTGCAGCAATAGCAAAGGATGTGAGAGCAAACCCGTCAATAATTAAAAGTAGTGTGTAAAGTTTTGACTCTATGGCTCATATATCGATTAATCATAGGTCTACGTACACTTTTGTGGCCCATAAGTTTGTTTGTAATTTGCATATGCTCCTCTAGTTTTGGAGTTTGCTTTGATAGTATCTACCTCAGTGGGTAAGTCTTTGTTAGACAATATTATATATTCTCAGTATTCAGTTGGGATTAATAGGTTTGAATTGTTGACAGACTTGATTCTACTTAACACGCATGATTTCGATACTATTTTAGGGATAAATTGGTTAACATACTATCATGCTAGTATGGATTGTTATAATAAACCTATCTTATTCTATATTCCTAGGTATGACTCCTTTGAGTTCTAAGGAAGAGTTAGAGAGGGGACGACCAGATTGATTTTGACACTACGTGTGAGCCATTTGATAAAGGATGGATATCGAACTTATTTGGCCTATGTGACCACGTCTAGAAGTTATAATGTGTCGCTTGAAGAGATTCGAATGGTATGTAAATTCGAGGATGTTTTCCTAGAGGAATTACTTGGTCTGCCACCTAATCGATAAATTGAGTTTACTATTGATGTCTTGCTGAGATCTATACCGATTTTGAGGGCTCTTTATAGAATGGCCGCATCCAAATTAAAAGAATTGAAATAACAATTTCAAGAGTTATTGGAGAAATTATTTATTCAGCCGAATGTATTGTCTTGGGGTGTTCCAGTGCTATTTATGAAAAGGAATGACAAATCAATGTATTGATTATTAGGGATTGAATAAGATCACAATTAATAATAAGTACCCTGTGCTAAGAATCGATTATTTATTTTTTTTGATCAATTGTAAGGAGTTTAGGTTTTCATTAAGATTGATTTGTGTTTGAGGTACTATTAGTTGAAGATTAAGTACGAGGAGATACCAAAGACGACTTTTAGAATAGGGTACAACTATTATGAATTCTTGGTAATACGTTTTGGATTAATGAATACACTAGCAATTTTTATGAATCGATTTTTCTAACTTTATTTGGATCAGTTTGTGGTAGTTTTTATCAATGATATCTTGATTTATTTGAAAAGTTTTTAGGAGCATGAGGTGCATTTAAAGATTGCACAACAGACTTAAAGAGAAAGGCGGTTGATTACTAGTTCTAATTAGAAAAAGTATTATTTTTAAGACATATAGTTTCCAAGGGAGGTATTTCACTAGATCCAAAAAAATTAAAGTTGTGGCAAATTAGGAACCACTGACAAACATTATGGAGGTACGGAGTTTCATAGGTTTGACCAGTTACTAAATGCATTTTGTTGAGAATTTCTCAAGGATTGGGGTATTACTAATGCGCTTGACTCAGAGGTGAACAATTTTTCTTTGGGACGAGGATTGTAGAATGAGTTTTTAAGAATTAAAGGACAGATTAACCACCATGCCAATATTATTGATTTCAAAATGATTGGGAGGTTTTTGGTATATTGTGATACTTCGAAGAAATTTCTGGATACTATTTTGATGCAATGTGGCCAAGTGATTACTTACAGGTCAAGACAGTTGAAGGTTTACGAACAAAATTATTCTACCCATGATTTAGAATTGGCGCCCATGATTTTTGCACTGAAGATTTTGAAACGTTATTTATATGGGTAGAAATTTGTGGTGTACTTTGATCCCAAAGAGCTTAAAATATTTGTTCTTACAAAAGAATTGAATATACAGCAATATAGATAAATGGATTTGTTGAATAATTACGATTGTGAAATCCAACATCAACCAGGAATGCGAATATGGTTGCTAATGCTTTGAGTAAAAAACCTTTATTCGATCGAGTGTATTGTCTTGGGGTGTTCCAGTGCTATTTATGAAAAGGAATGATGGATCAATGTATTGATTATTAGAAATTGAATAAGATCACAATTAATAATAAGTACCCTATGCCGAGAATCGATAATTTATTTGATCAATTGTAAGGAGTTCAGATTTTCTCTAAGATCAATTTACGTTTGAGGTACCATCAATTGAAGATTAAGTATGAGAAGGTAACAAGGACGACTTTTATAATAAGGTACGGCTATTATGAATTTTTAGTAATACCATTTGGATTAATGAATACACTAACAGTTTTTATGAATCGTATGAATCAAGTTTTCTAACCTTATTTGGATCAATTTGTAGTAGTTTTTATCGATGATATCTTAATTTATTGGAAAAGTTTTTAGGAGCATGAGGTGTATTTAAAGATTGCACAGCAAACTTAAAGAGAAAGGCAGTTGATTGCTAAATTGAAAAATGAGAGTTCTTGTTAGAAGAAGTATTATTTTTAAGACAGTTTCCAAGGGAAGTATTTCACTAGATCCAAAAAAGATTGAAGTTGTAGCAAATTAGGAATGACTGACAAACGTTATGAAGGTACAGAGTTTCATAGGTTTGACCAGTTACTATATGCATTTTGTTGAGAATTTCTCAATGATTGGGGTATTGCTAATGCACTTGACTTAGAGGCGAACAATTTTCTTTGGAATGAGGATTATAGAAGGAGTTTTTAAGAATTAAAGGATAGATTGACCACCACGCCAATATTATTGATTTCAAAATGATTGGGAGGTTTGTGATATATTGTGATACTTCGAAGAAAGGTTTGGATACTGTTTTGATACATTGTGGCCAAGTGGTTACTTATCGGTCAAGATTGTTGAAAGTCTACGAATAGAATTACCCACCCATGATGTAGAATTGGCACCCATGATTTTTGCATTGAAGACTTTGAGACATTATTTATTTTGGTAGAAATTTGTAGTATTCTCTAATCCCAAGAGCTTAAAATATTTGTCCTTACAAAAGAATTGAATATATGACAATGTAGATAGATGGATTTGTTAAATGATTATGATTGTAAAATCTAACATCAACCAAGAATACAAATATAGTTGCTAATGCTTTGAGTAAAAAATCTTTATTCGATCGAGTGTATTGTCTTGGGTTGTTCCAGTGCTATTTATGAAAAGGAATGATGGATCAATGTATTGATTATTAGGAATTAAATAAGATCATAATTAATAATAAGTACCCAGTGTCAAGAATCGATAATTTATTTGATTAATTGTAAGGAGTTCAGGTTTTCTCTAAGATCAATTTGCGTTTGAGGTACCATCAGTTGAAGATTAAGTATGAGGAGGTACAAAAGACGACTTTTAGAATAAGGTACGACCATTATATATTCTTGGTAATGCCTTTTGGATTAACGAATATACTAGCAGTTTTTATAAACCGCATGAATCAAGTTTTCTAACCTTATTTGAATCAGTTTGTGGTAGTTTTTATCGATGATATCTTGATTTATTTGAAACGTTTTTAGGAGCATGAAGTGCATTTAAAGATTGCACGGCAGACTTAAAGAGAAAGGCAGTTGATTGCTAAATTAAAAAATTTGAGTTCTGGTTAGAAGAACTATCATTTTTAGGAGACATTTTCCATGGGAGGTATTTCAAAGTTTCCAAAAAAGATTAAAGTTGTGGCAAATTAAGAACAATCGACGAACGTTATGGAGGTACGAAGTTTCATAGGTTTAACCAATTACTACATGCATTTTGTTGAGATTTTCTCAAGGATTGTGGTACTGCTGATGCGCTTGACTTAGAAGCAAAGGATTCTTCTTTGGAATGAGGATTGCTAAAGGAGATTTTAAGAATGAAAGGATAGATTGACCACCATGCCAATATTATTGATTTCAAGCGGATCGGGAGGTTTGTGGCATATTGTGATACTTTGAAGAAATGTTCGGATTCTGTTTTGATGCAATATAGCCAAGTGGTTACTTACGGGTCAAGACAGTTGAAAACTCACGAATAAAATTATCCCAACCATGATTTAGAATTGACGGCTATGATTTTTGTGCTGGAGATTTTTTGAGATATTATTTGTATGGATAGAAATTTGTGGTGTACTCTGATCTCAAAAGCTTAAAATATTTGTTCATATAGAAGAATTGAATATACGATAATATAGATAAATGGATTTGTTGAATAATTACAATTGTGAAATCCAATATTAACCAGGAAGGCAAATATGGTTGCTAATGCTTTGACTAAAAAATCTTCAAATATGTTAGCTCATTTGATGATCAAGGAACGGGAAATGCTGGATGGGATGAAAAATTATAATATTCATTTACACTCTTCTAATGGTTAAGGATGATTTTATCGTACTTCTAAGTGCAACCTGTGATTATAGAGAAGATTAAAGATATTCAAATGAATGATGCTTATTTGATGGATATCGCCAGGGATTTGAATAATTAGTCATAGGAAGAATTCAATATTCAAGCAAATGGGATTCTTTGATTTCAAGATAGAATTTGTGTGCTAACTATTAAAGAATTAAGTGATAAAATTTTGAATGAAGCTCATAAAACAAGTATATTTTTTTTCCCGAGTAAATAAGATGTATTAAGATATAAAAAAACATTTTCAGTGGCAAAATATGAGATGAGAGATTCTGGCATATGTGATGAGATATATTGTGTGCCAATAAGTCAAGGCTAAGTATAAGAAACCTCTAGGATTTTTTGATCCTTTACCCATTTTCAGTTAAAAATAAAAGTATATCACAATGAATTTTATTTCAATTTTGTCTAGAATAATGAGGAATTTAGACCCCTATTTGATTGACTATGGATCAACTTCCTAAATCCACCAGTTTTTGCCTGTGAGGACGACATTTTCAAGTGTTCACCTGATAGGTTTGTATATTAACAATATTGTAAGATTGTATGGTATTTCAACTTCGATAGTTTCTAATTATAATTTAAGATTTGCATCTAAATTTTGAGAAAGTTTACATAAGGTGTTAGGTATTAAATTGAAGCTCAGTATCACACTTCAGCCTCAGATAGACAGTCAATCAGAAAGGACTATTTAGATTTTAGAAGATAAATTGAGGGCATCTATTTTGGTGATGGAAGAAAATTGAAATGATTATTTATTATTAGCTGAATTTATATACAACAACAGTTATTAGTTAAGTATCAGGATAACTCCTTTCAAGGCTTTATATGGATTGAGATGTAGGTCTCCTATTAATTAAAAAGAAATTAGTGATCATAAATTTTTTAGCTATGATATTATTCAAGATACTCCTAATAAGATTAATATGATTCGAGATCTTCTGATTATTTTTCAAAGTCGTCAAAAGAGTTACGCGAATCGACGGAGATTTAATTTGAGGTTTAGAGTGGAAAATCATGTATTTTTGAAAGTATCTACTACGTAGGGAATCTTAAGATTTGGGATGAAAAGAAAATGGAAATCAAGATTTATTTGGTCATTTGAAATTTGGCAACGGGTTAGAGAGGTGACATACAAATTAGTTTTACCTTCGAATTTGGCCAGATTGCCACGATATTTTTCATGTCTCTATATTGAGAAAATATGTGTTTGATCCTTCATATGTTATTGAGTAAGAACCGTTACAGATTGATGAGAATTTGACATATGCTAAGGTTCCAGTTCAAATTTTGAAAACAAAAGATCAAGTATTACAAATTAAGATAATTCCCTAAGTTAATGTGCTTTGGAGGAACCACTTAATTAAAGAATGAACATTAGAATGTGAGGATAAAGTTTGGGAGAAATAACCTTACCTTTTTTATTCTTAAGGTATGTAAATTTTGAGGATTAAATTTTTATAAGATAGGAGAGTTGTAACACCGGTTTTCTATTTAATTGATTTAATATTATTAGTTTTTTTTTTATTTACTTTGGATATATTAAAAATGATTATTCAATATAAATTTGAAGAATGAAGCAAACTTGATGCCTAAGGCACGCCGATGCATGCTTGTGCGCACTTTTAGTGGATTAGGAACATCTGAGGAGTGCTTAAGAACTACTTGAGCAGAATTTGGTGAAAGTGGTGAGCGCCTGATGTCCACCTTTTGGGTACTCGAGCATAATTTTGACAAATCATCCGCGTTCGAGGAGTACCTGAGGCGATGCTTGTGTATGATAGGGGTTAGACATGATGCCTGATGTGCATTTGAGGCAATGTGATGCACCGGTTTGTCTATATAAGAAGACATGCACTGTTTTTAGGCATTTCACATGGAAAGGAAGATGAAGGAGAGAGAAGGAGAATGGAAGGAAGATAGTGGAAGATTAGAAGAGGGATCTTAAGATATCTTTTGGTCAAATTTATTAGATCAGAAGTTAAATATAGGTATCCATAACCCTATCCTTATTCTATTTTTATTTCCTATGAGTTTTGTTTATCTTTGGTGATTTTATTATACATACATGTCATGTTACTCACCTACATTTTATTCTTCATGCATCCATATTGTTTTATCGATTAGTTTGAGGTTTTTGCATGATTTATCGAATATTTGAAAAGTTTAAGAATTTAAACAAAATAAGTAATTATTTTAAAATATTAAACTTATATTCAAAATATTTGTAAATGAAAATTACAAAAACTTACATATGGGCCTTACATATGGTATTCTATTTATATGTTTTAGGTCGAGCTTATACTTTCTCTCAATATAAAAGTTTTGTATTTGTACTTTTTGGAATTGAAACTTTATACTTTTTTGCTAGATTAGAAAAGTTTTTGACTTTGTTATAGAGATCCTCTCAAGTTTGGTATTTTTACGAGAATAGTCGTAAGAAATTTAATGAAACTAATACATTAGGACATCCTACTATATTCAAACAAACTTGAAAATTGTACCTATCATTTACAGGTAGCAAAAAAATTGGCATTTCTCCATGTTTATAGGAGACAATATTTAAACGGTCGATTTATAGGTCAAATAGTAGTGATTTGGTAATAGTATGTATAACCCTTTATCAAAGTCAGTCTTATGGTCTTTGATTGTCCAATTTGAGTATATTTTAGATTTTTTAATATTTTTACCTACATTGATTTGGAAACTTGATACTTTAATTCGAAATTTATAGGTTTCAATCGTCGTTTGGATTTGAAAATCAGATTTGGTTTGTTTCATACATTTAGATCGTTTGACTTTTACTTTTGAATTACATACTTTGTGTACAATACCACATTTGGATATTCATTAATTTGACATATTTGATGTTTGGATTTCGTCTCTTATGAATTTTGTATCTATTTGATCGATTTTCCCCTTCGCTTCGATTATAAACATATTGTTTTGTTATATAATGCCCTAAATCCCCATTTGAATTATTTGGATATTAATCGTGATTTGGGTTAATTGGATGTGTTTTAAAGTGATTATATATTGTAAACTTTTAAAGAAAATTGGTTCAATAGCATGGCACCTGATGCATGCCCGAGGCATGTTCGAACATTGATTTTAGGGAGCCTGTGCCTAAGGTATGCCCGATATGTGCTCGAGTGCCCATCTTCCTATTAATGGCAATGCATGCATGGGCTTCGTCATTTCGCGTGGCAAAGTGGGGAGATGGAGAGAGAGAAGAGAAGAAAGATGAGAGAGAAAGTAGAGATTGGATCCTTTGGAGCATTCTTTTGTCAGAATTGCTTGATATAAGGTCGAGACAAATATCATTTAACCCTAACCTTGATTTGTTTCAGTATCTGTTATTTTTTGGTTCTGATCAGGAGGTTTAAAGTCGTACTGCAAGATTTTATTTAACCCGTTCATTTTGCTCTGTGCATACACGAGTTTTACCAATTGTTTGAGGGTTTTGTTATGTTTTTGTTAATATTTGAAGGTTTTATTTTTTAAAAAAAAATGAATTAATATATGATGTCATATATTTTTATACCAGTATATTTGCATGAAATGAGTATGAAATATTACATGGATCATGCATTTTCATATATATGTGCCGGGATTGTGGTTACTACCTTTGAATTTGTTATTAGATATTCTGATCAGATTTCAACAGAGTGATATTTATTATTAGAAATCTCTTTTTGCCAACAGAAAAGACTTTATTTGTAGTGATCTGTCCATCTATTTGGTATTTAAAATGAAATTTAACATATTCAGATATTATAATATATCTAACAAACTTAAGGATTATACACAACGCCGCAAGTAGAAAAATATAGTAGCCTTACTTATGGAAAACATAGTACATAGGTCGCTTAATATGCTGCCTAAATTGTATTTAATTTAGCTTATGGTTATCAGATCAAGAGTAACATTTTTTCAAGTTAGTCCTTAATTAATTAAAACTCAGAGTCATTCATACTTTGTATTTCTGTATGGAATCATATTTAGACTCTGATTTGAACTTTGATTTTGATATTCGTCGATTTTACTCACAGATGGTATTTGGTATGTCTCATACATCTAATTTTGATTATAAATTTTAATCCAAACTTTGGATTATTTATTTATGGTACTGATCTACCTTCTATTATATGCACTCATATTTGATTATCTGGCTATTGAATTCTATCTCAGGTTACGATTTCATTGAACGTTGGATTAAACATCTGATTGAACATCTGATTATTTAATTTGATATCCAAATCACTTTTGTTATATATATACATATCGAGAGGACTATTTTCTAATTAGATATCTAATTTGATTTGATATACAAATTAAGTACAAGACTACCATTGGTTTT
>JAODPA010061682.1:0-11136 GCA_025585075.1 Nepenthes mirabilis | reverse complement strand
CGTTCTTTTACTCTTTCGTTTCCTTTACCCTCTTCTCTTCCGTCTCTTTTTTCTTATCAGATCCTCGTCGCATTTTCTTCCGCCGCTTCTGCTCATCGAATGGCAGAGAGGGTAAGGGACGATAGAGTGGTTGCCGCTACTGTTAATTGTCGAAATCGAAATCAGGCAAGTACTTTCTCCTTTTTGATGTTAATTTTCTTGCTTTTATGCCGTCATTCGTGGGTAACCGGTTGAAATCGGTGAAATGGCTCAAGCACAGCCTACGGCTCTTATGAAGGGGAAAAAAAACCAGATTGTTCGGGCCTCACGACGATCCCGGGCATAGCGATTTGTAAAATTTGGACTGCAAAAATATTTATTTTATTTGTTAGTGTTGCATTCCGGGTCCGCAGTTATCGTACGGATTAGGGAGCCTTCAGATTCATTGGCTCGCGGTGGCATCAATCGAAGGGTCCGGCCTCCGTCTCTATGAACCTGAACCTGCACAACACAAACGACAAACATGAGGTCAGGAGTCTGCAGGATTTTTTCCATCGAGGCCACTCCGACGCTCAAGTCAGCAAATTCCTGCAATGAACGGAAATGGCGCACGCTAAGAGCGATGCGCGGATGTATGCCGTGAAAGCGTAAGAGATGCTTGTGCGGTGATATGGAGAATGCAGTGAGCAGGTGATGGAAGGCCTGACTTCTGTAATGAACCGCAATGGGTGGCTGATTTTCCCGTAGTCTGAATGGACGCGGGATGAGTGATCGTGAGCTTGCTATTGGCAGGCGGAAGCAAGTTTGTACTCAGTTCTCGTTTATCCCCTTCTTGGGATTAAGTGGATAAGGAAGCTCAGAGCTGGTTGAGTTTGATTCAGGATCAGTATTCAGCCAGCTGAAGGTCAAAAAGAGATCGGAGAGGCAGAAGAAGAAGATCCCTTCTCTGCGGAGCACCAGGGCTCTTATAGCCTCTCCCCGGTGGACTCTTGGGCGCCAAAATGCCCGTTGCGAGGGCTTTTGTGCCGCTAGTCACTGTTGTGGACCGCCGGTCATGCCAGTTGTCCTTTTACCGTGGATAGCACGCTTCTGAGCGTTGCCGACCACGCCAGATTTCCTCATGAGCGGAGACTGGTTGGCTGCCTACAGACGGCAGCGGGGGTCGTTGGCGCTGCTCCAGCCACTCCTCTATTGGCTAGCCTTTCCGCCCTCCTCGCATGTTTCCCAGCAACACATTAAATGCGTTGCAGGGTGCCGTTGTTATCTGCCTGCATGGGCTCTGCACGCGTTTCCTGACCGTTGGGTTGGGCCGACCATTTCGTGCGGGTTTGTGGTCCTCGCGGGCCGCGGATTCCTTAATGGGCTTGGTCAATCCCTCATGGGCCTGGACATGGGCCCCAACACTAGCCCCCCATGCCTGGGCCGGCCAGTGGTCGGGCCTGGCATGTCCCTTGGGCCCATTCCGCGATTTCACGCCCTTTCTCGTGCTGCGTTACCATTTGTCACTTTCTGAGTTCGCGCCTTCCCCAGGAGCCAGAGCAGGCTTTTCAGGCGCTGCCATGGCTTGTCACTTCACCGGGAGAGATTCGGGCACCTTGGGTCGCGTCTAACCAGCGGTCTCCCCTGTTTCACGAAAGGCCCTCGCTGGATGCCGTGTTCCGTCGGACAAGAGGATGGTCTGCGCTTTGCCCATAAATATGAGAGGATCTCAGGCAAGTGGAGTTCATCCCCGAGATATCAGCAGAGAGGCAATGAGAGGACTCTGGCTTTCCTCGCCCTTGGCGGGAATTCGAGAAGAAGTTGGATGGATTGGCCGAATGTTTGGAGTTCTTGACGAAGACTGTCTTAACCCTCATTTCGGAGTTCGTCTTCTGTGCTAATAAGAGTGGCTCGGCCATTCCGCCGTCGTCGCGTGCTTCCTTCTGGGCTGGGGCTCAGCCAACCTGGGGCAGAGTCACGGCAAAATCCCTGCGGGTGTTTTCACTTGTAAGGTGACGGCTTTCGCACGTGCTCTTCCCACGTGTCAAGCTAGAGCGCCAGCCATGGAAGGGTGCGAGGTCAGTAGCCCTCCGCGGGATCTGGGTTTCTCACCCCGCTTCCCCTGAGTGCTTTCCTGGCCTTGGTGCTTCCCGCACCCTGGTGGATTGGACTCTGACGACCTCCACCGGGGGATGCTCTGTGCCTCCAAACCAGTCCGCTTGGCGAACCACCGACAGCTCCAGCCATGGGGATCTCATGTGGATCACGTTCGCCAAGCTCATCTGGGACGTGGCACAGGAGCATTCGGGGCTTCGCACCGTAGTCTTCCTTCGTCTTTCTCGCAGCCTTATTGTTGTAGACTTTGTATTTTGTACGAAAGTATTGAGTAATAAAAGAAGTAGCCTCCTTTTGCCTTCATTTTCTTCTTGTCTTCGAGCACTTTTTTTTTGCCGGGTGTTTTGCCCTGGAGATCCACATGTAATTCTGTGGGAGCTTCAGGCGTCTCTGTCAGCAGTCACGTCTCTTGGGGTGGCTAGCGCATTCAATTCCTGCGCGGCCAGGAGACGTCGCCTCATGGGGCCTTGTTTTGGAAACGTGCGAGATCTCGGGAGCTTCCCACGTGTAAAATCCCCACTGGCCACGCCTTAATGCTTCCTGTCTTTTGGAGTTGCCGCCTATTCAGGAGAAAACTTGCCTATTTAAACACGTCGTTTTCTCCCGAAATCTGGCACTCCTTTGCACTTGGACGCTTGTTGGCAGTTTGCTCCTCCTGCGCTTGCCTTCTTGCTGCGAAATCAATAGAAGATACCTCCAGCGACACGGAGCGCTCTTCTGACGAGTCTGAATTCGGTTCTCACACTCCCATGTCGTCAGGAGCCGGCACTTCAGGAGGAGCTCGCTCTGAAGCCACGGTCACTGGTCCTTCTCATAGTCGGGGAGCGCCTTCGGGTTTCGAGAGGGTCCAGCCACGTCGGGGGGCGGCTGCGGCTGAGGTGGAGTGGTTGAGGGCCCGCGCTTGGGCCGAGTCAGAGGCAAGGGCCACACGTCTTGTCGGTGCCAATGTGGGGGCGCAGGCCCGCATATTGGTCCTTGAAGGAGAGGTCGAGCGACTCGAGCGGCAACACGAGGCAGAGGTCGCTGAGCTGCGGGAAAATAAATAAAATATGAGTGGCTGAGGTGGAGGTGGAGTGGCTGAGGGCCCGTGTTGCACACCTAGAAGGCGCTTATGCTGAGTCGGAGGCCAGGGCCACACGTCTCGTTGGTGCCAACGTGGGGGCGCAGGCCCGCATATTGGCCCTTGAAGGAGAAATCGAGCTGCTCAAGCAACAACACGAGGCTGAGGTTGCCAGGCTGCGGTCAGAGCTGAGGACGAGGCTTCGGCCAGAGGGAGTGAACCCTAGTTTGGAGCAGAGTTATTTTGACGCCGTTAGGCTTTGCCGAAGGCTGGCCTCGCTGGAGGATTCAAGCTTCCGTGTGGGTGTTCTAGACCCTCGCAACTCACATGCTTGGACTCGTGAACAGTTGGTGGACTACCACGTCCCAAGCTCTTCCACAGGCCATTGGGACCATTAGCTGCCTTTGTCGTTGTCGTACTTCTTCTTCTCTTTTTTTTTTGTAACCGCTGTAACGGGATCTGCCAATATAATGAAATTTGCTATTTCGTCGCACCGTTTTGTCTTCTGAATTCCCTGCATCCTGATTGGTTTTTTCGTTTTGTGTTACTGTGTGCCTCTTCATGGGCTTTACTATCGTGAGCCTTTATTTAATGCGGAGGCGCCAGCGTAGATCCCCGTCAGAGGGCTGAGGGGACCCGCCTGTCAGTCTGGTGTTTAGCCATGATTGCAGACGATTTCGGATCCTGCCGTGCGTTGTGAAGACGGCAGGTGTCCCGTCGTCTGCAGGGGAGAGCCGCTTTGGCTTCCCGCCTTTTGGCTTTCCGTTGCCTATTTAAATCAATCGGGGATTGCTTCCCTCCTTCTGCTGAGATTTTTCCTGTAACGTACTTGTGCCAACCGAGAGAGAGAGAGAGATGGCAAAAAAGAGAGAGAGCTCTTCTTCTTCCCTGGCTCCCAGAGCCACTCGTCACGATGTTCATAACACCGAGTCCGTCCTAACTGCGGGAGCCATTGCTTCTCTCGTGGTCGATTATGGCCTTCCCAGCGATTGGAGTTACCGTGTCCCTGGCGCTTTGGATAGAGCCAGTGCCCCCCAGCGGGCTACATCACGGTGTACGAGCACCATCTGAGGGGGGACTTCATTACCCTTGCACTGCACGCTGTATGCGCTGGTGGACGCATTAAGAGTTCTGGTGGAGAGGCTTCACCCTAATGCCTTGCGTTACTTGGTGTTTCTATGCATCTTCGCCCACCTCCACGGTGGCTCTTTCGACGCCAAGGCTGCGAGGTTGATCTTCCGGTTCACGGAGTCGGAAGATTGGGTGTCGATGTCCCCCAAGGAGGGATTCCATTTTTGCATAGCCAACCCCGACTCAGTGAAGGGCTGGAAGGAGCGCTTCTTCTTTCTACAGGAGCCCCCTTACTCTGAGCTTTCGCGACTATGGGGCCCGATTTCAGGGTACTTTCAGGAAAAGCCATCGGCTGAGGACGCCGTGGAGTCAGCGAAGCTGATATCTGCCATCAAGTCTGAAGAGGCAAAGTTCTCGGTCCAGGGTTACTTCCTGACTTCCATCACGTTCGAGGCCTGCAAATGGGGATCTCCTTCGGGATGAAAAATCGCTGGCCTGGGCAAAAGAGATCCTGGAGATACAGCCACTCCTCCATCGTACGGTGGAAACGAGGAGGAAAGTTGTTCATTATTGGAGTCGTCGACAGACGACGATGAGGATGAGGCTGCCTTAAAGAGGCCGAGGGAGGCCGAGGGGACTTCCACGCGGAGGTCCACGAGACAGATCGTCGGCTCTTCTATTGTGGTGGGAAGTCCGGATTCGAAGAGACCCACGAGCGCGGGTCGCCGGGGGGAAACCGCCGAGCCGTCGTCGACTTCGATCGTGGGACTAGCCGCTCGCGAAGTCTGCGAGGTGGAGTCTCGACCCACCGGGAGTCCCCTCGCTCGGTCCATTGCAGAGGCATCTGCAGACGCCGTCCTAGAGGGGAAGGATGACATTGTCGTTCTTGAGGATCTGGAGGGGCCGCTTATGGCTGCACCTGTGCTGATACCGGAGGCTAGGGGGCCTGTAGAGCTGACAGTGATCTTTGTGGAGCCTATCTCGGAATACAGGCTCCCTGAAGGTTTGGCCTCGTCTCCAGAGGAAGGCGTCGCGCTCGCTGCTGATCCGGTCCAGGCTGGCGAGGGGGCAGCCGGGACATCCTCGTGGTAGGAGCCGTCGAGCGTTCCTAAGGCCGCCACCCTTCCAGTCAGCCCGCCTCCAGCAGGCGAAGGAGCGGAACCTCAAGGAGAGGCTCTTTCGGGTGATCTTGCGCGCTCTCCGAGCATCGCCCCTTCTTAGGTATGGTTGCTTCAATCTGGCCTTCCTCCTCTGTTGCCTGCCTTGGGAGTGCCTCTGATGTCGCTTCTTATGTGGGCTCCAGGTGGTGCCAACCATTTTGATGCATTGACCGCCCTCCTTCACGGGGACTTGCAGTAGGTCATCTCCAGCGGAAGGGCCCAATTCGCATCTCTCGAAGAGGAGAATGGGTGCCTGCAGCAGAGAGTGGCGCAGCTGGAAGCCCTACTCGTTGCCTCGAAGGACCATATTGCCCGGTTGATTAGAGACATGGTTGGCCGGTTCTCTCCGTCGGAATCACGGCTGATGTTGAAGGCTCGGTATTGGGACGGTATCCGCCTGTGCCGCAAGATTGCCTCCTTGGTGGCTCCCCACGTTCCTGAGGGAGTCTTTCATCTGGGGAACGTCGGGATACAGGAGGCATCTCGCCTGAGGAATTTTCATGAGGAGGCTGGTCCGTCAAGTCTACCCGATTAGTCTCCGTTTGTGTTGGTTGTTAGACTGTCTTTTGCCTTTGTATCATACTCGTTCCTCGTATATGAATGGAAAGTGACTATTTCTTCTTTGCACTTGTATTTCTTTTGGCGTGGCATGTCATTTGCAATCTTCACTTGTCGTGATCTGTGCGATCGCTTCTGATGTCCGAATGCTGAGCTCTTCAGAGCCATTGTTGCTAAGGCCCTATCCAGGCGCCTTCTTGTGTGGTGCTCGTCCTTCGTAAGAGGATGTCGTCGCAGCTCACGCGTTTGAGGGACTCGATCCGGTGAAGCGGATGTCGTCACCAAGCCCCTAGAGCCGCAACGAGGGTTAGCGCGGTTGTCAGGCCACGGTAACCGGACTCCTGGGTCTAGGACTCGGTCGCGTATGATTGCGGGAGGTGTGTGGCCCCTGCTCAAGGCGTTATAATCACCAAGTTGAGGTCCTAGCCCATGACCATTGTAGACTGAGGGTGCTCTCTTCTATTCTAGAAGGTCACCACATGTATGTAATTTTTGCCCCTAAGGTTTTGTCGGCCGTAGATTGGGGACTTCAGAAGCCCCCAGGCCTGATGCTTTGACCACCTGGGTCGTCGGCGTGAAGCCTGTTTGATAGACTACTGGGTCCTTTTGGTGAGATGTCTCAGCCTGTGGCTGGCTGCCTCCAGGCTGCCTAGCGCGGAGCTTAATCTCTGGGGAGGGCGCTCGTGCCCACTGGCATGGGGCCAAAATGTATGAAGTCGTCCCCAGGCCATCTGGCTTGGGGACGGAGTCCTGGGACGGTCGATTTTGGACCATCTGCCACTGGGCCGAGGACAAGTTTTGCGGACGGACGTTTGTCCTTCCGACTTAGGGGTAGTCTAGGTCGTATGATTTAAGGATGCAATGCATGTCATCAATTCACATAAATGAAGATACAGATTGACAGGAAGAGTGATTATATTAATCAAAAGATAAAACACATGTTCAAGCATTCATTATGATGCACGCGCATGTGACTTACCTAAGCTGATGCGGCATCACTGATAGTACTTCCTTAAGTTGGCGGTGTTCCAGGTCCACGGGACCAGTTTGCCGTTCTGGGCGCGTAGCTTGTACGCTCCGCTCCGGAGGATTGCGGAGACGAGGAACGGTCCCTCTCACCCAGGGGAGAGTTTGTTCCTGTTCGCGGTCTTTCCCGCCGCCTCTACGCTCCGGAGGACCAGATCTCCAACTTCCAGAGGGCGTGCCTTCACCCGTTTGTTGTAGTACCGTGCGACTCGCTGCTGATACGCTGCAGTTCGTAGCCGTGCGGTGTCTCGAACTTCCGAGAGCAGGTCCAGACTATCCCGGAGCCTTTGCTCATTGGTGGCTGGGTCGAAGCATTCGATCTGCAGGCTTGGCATTCCCACCTCCACGGGGACCACAGCCTCAGCCCCAAAGCAAAGGTTGAAGGGCGTCTCCCTCGTCGGCTCTCTCACAGTTGTTCGATACGACCATAGTACGGATGGTAGCTCTTCAGTCCAAGAGCCCCCTGCGTCTTCCAACCTGGTTTTCAATCCATGCAGCAATGTGCGGTTGATGGCCTCGACCTGTCCGTTTGCCTGAGGGTGCGCCACGGACGTATGTATCAGCTTGATGCGAAGGTCGCGGCAGTACTTCGTAAAGCGCTTGCCGGTGAATTGGGTTCCGTTATCGGTCACTACGACCTCAGGGATCCCAAAGCGGCAAACGATACATTGACGGAGGAATTCTGTCGCATTCTACTCTGTGATCTTGGCGAGAGGGACGGCTTTCACCCACTTGGTAAAGTAGTCGATGCCGACGATCAAGAATTTTCTTTGTCTGGCAGCCAGAGGTAGGGGCCCAAGTATGTTGAGCCCCATTGTGCGAACGGCCACGAGGATAGGAGATAGTACAGCTCTGTGTGCGGCTAGTGCGTCATATTGCCGTGGACCTGACAACTTTCACATTTCCGGATGAATTCCATAGCGTCTCGCTTCATGGTGGGCCAGTAGAACCCTTGCCGCATGACATTGAACGCTAGGTTCTTGCCACCGATGTGTAAGCCGCACAGTCCCAGATGCACTTCTGCCAGCACGTAATCGGCTTCCTCTTGCTTGAGCCACTTCAGGAGGGGAGTGGAGTGTCCTCGCCTGTATAGTTTCTCATTCAGGATCGTGTACCATCCCACCGTCTTCTTGATTCGCTTGGCTTCGTTGATGTCGTCGGGTAGGGTCCCTTCAGTCAGGAACTTCACGTACGGTGTAATCCAATTATTTCCTGTGTTGACCCGTAGCACGTCTTTGTCTTCGGCGTCGATGCTAGGTGCGGTCAGGACTTCCCTGGGCTCTCTCGCGTACTGCTCCATGGACCTAGCGGCCGCGTCCCGGGCCAGTAGATCAGCGCGCTCATTGTCCGATCTTGGGATGTGTTCGATCTCAAACCGACCGAACTCAGGGATCAGAGCCTTTACTCTCGCCAAGTACCTCACAAGCTGTGGGTTTGAGGTGTCAAAGTTTCCCTTCACCTGATTGACCATAAGTTTGGAGTCACTACGCACGACCAACGACTGTGCGGAACACTCCTTCGCCAGTCGCAGGCCCGCGAGGAGGGCCTCGTATTCTGCCACGTTGTTCGTGGCCGGGAAGGCCAGTGTGACGGAGTATGTAATCTCCATGCCCTCGGGCGTCCTTAACACAACACCAGCTCCGCTGCCTGCCTGGGAAGATGATCTGTCTACATTCAGGGTCCACACAGGAGGATCGTCATCTTCCATACTTCCTAGGTTGCCGTCTTCTTCCTATGCTGGCGTCGCTGCTTCAACGATAAAATCTGCCAGAGCCTGTCCTTTCACGGTTGGCCGGGGCCAAAATTCCAGGTCAAATTCTCCTAGCTCGATAGTCCACTTAACCAGCCGGCCGAACGTCTCCGGCTTCTGCAAGATTGACTTCAACAGCTGGTCTGTCAGTACGATGATCCGGTGTTACTGGAAATAGGGCCGCAGCTTCCGCGCCGCATAGACAAGTGCGAGCGCCATCTTTTCAGCGTGCGGGTAGCGGGCCTCCACGTCAGTCAGCACCCGGCTTACGTAGTACACTGGCTGTTGTCTGCCTTCATGCTCCCCAACTAACACTGAGCTGAGGGCCGCTGCCGATGTGGCCAAGTAGAGGTAGAGATCTTCCCCTTCGCACGGTGAGCTTAGGAGCGTTGCGCTGGAGAGGTAAGTCTTTAATTCCCTGAAGGCTTCGTCGCATTCTTCACTCCAATTGAACCCCTGCAATTTGGTGCCCCTTAGCGCCTTGAAGAAGGGCAAGTATTTTTCTGCTGACTTGGCGAGGAACCGCGAGAGGGCTGCTATTCCCCCGGTCAGCTTCTGTACCTCTTTTATCGTTCGCGGGGGGTTCAGGTCGAGGATGGCCCTGATCTTCTCCGGATTGGCCTCGATGCTGCGTTGCGACACGATGAAGCCTAGGAACTTTCCCGAGGTCACTCCGAACGCACACTTGGCGGGATTGGGCTTCATCCCATGCCGTCGGAGGACCTGAAAAGTCTCATCTAGGTCGTCGACGTGGCTGCTGGCAACTTTGCTCTTCACCAGCATGTCATCAACATACACCTCCACGTTCCGTCCGATCTAGGCCTCGAACATTTTGTTCACAAGGAGCTGGTAGGTCGCGCCCGCATTCTTGAGTCCAAAGGGCATCATTTTGTAATAGTATGTCCCTTGGTCCGTCATGAATGAGGTGTGCTCCTCATCCTTTGGGTCCATCTAGATCTGGTTGTATCCGGAGTACGCGTCCATGAAACTCAGGAGCTCGTGTCCGGACGTGGAGTCCACGAGCTGGTCGATCCTAGGGAGCGGAAAGCTGTCTTTGGGGCAAGCCTTGTTCACATCAGTGAAGTCGACGCACATCCGCCACTTGTCGCTGCTTTTCTTCACTAATATAACGTTGGACAGCCATTCCAGATACTGGACTTCTCTTATGAATCCGGCGTCCAAGAGCCTCTTCACTTCTTCCCTAATGGGGACCAACTTCTCGATAGAGTGGTTCCTTCGCTTCCGCCGAACGGGCTTTCGGCTCGAGTCAAGGCCCAACTTGTGGACGATAACCTCGGCCAGTATCCCGGGCATGTCAGCGGGGACCCAAGAAAACACGTCGGAGTTGGCCCTAAGGAAGGCGATCAGCCGGTCGCGTTCTGTGGGTGGGAGAGATCTGCCCACATTGATGCACTTTTTCGGTTCGGAGGGGTTCAAAGGAATCGCCTCCGTTTCTTCTCAGGAGCAAGGTCTCGTCTCGGAGGTCAAGGTCTTCGTCCGGGCAGTATGGTACCGCGGGGTTGATCTGGGACAGGTAGCATGACCGTCCCATCTCTTGGTCTCCGAGGACTTCTCCCACGCCCCATGGGGTGGGAAACTTCACCTTCAGATGTGGGATGGACGTCACAACTTCGAAAGCGGTTAGGAAGGGTCTGCCTAATATGGCGTTGTAGACGGACAGTAGGTCGACCACGAGAAACGCCAGCTCTCACATCACAGAGCGCGGGTGAGTTCCCATGGTGACTTCTAGCCAAACTATCCCTTGCACGAGGACCGGTTCATTGTCCAGGCCATACAAGGGTCTGCTGGCAGCCTTCATCTGGCTTCATTTTAGTCCAAGTTTAAAGAAGGCAGTGAGATACAGCAAATTTTGAGAACTTCCATTATCAATGAAAACTCGTTTCAGTTGGTAGTCATCCCCACCACCTGAAATGAGTGCCGATACAACAAGGGGGTCGGTATGGGGAGAGGTTATATGAGCCATATTGTCGCTGCTAAAGCTAATGACATCATCCCTAACCCTATCCTCGCTCGCTTGTTGCTAGAAGTCGGCTCCGGCTGCCCACGCCTGGCATCCGCGGCGGCCATGGAGGTGACCATATTGATCACGTCGGCGGTCGTGCGAGCTCTCGGAGGTTCGCTAGCTTCACCGTCGGAGGTTGTCGGTTCCTGCCCCTGGCTTTTGACGAACCGCTTCAGATGTCCGCACCGGATCAGATCTTCTATCTCCTATTGGAGGGTGCGGCGGTTCTCTCTTGAGTGTCCCAGCCAGCGGTGGTATTGGCAGTACTTTGTCTGGTCATTGCCGCTAGGACCCTTGGGCGTCTTTGGCCACTTGAAGAACTTCTCATCCTGGATCTGCATCAGGATGTTCGCACGGCTGTCGTTCAGAGGGGTCAGGGAGGCTCTGCTGTAATCCTTTCTGGGCCCCGGTGGGG
>JAODPA010061671.1:0-11136 GCA_025585075.1 Nepenthes mirabilis | reverse complement strand
TAATTAAACAAAATAGTCAATTAAAAAAATATTTTAAATGCATGTGTAATGTATATTTTAAATTATACACATACACATATAATAATTTTTTTAGCACCTGAACGTATAGACTCCCAGCATTGTTGATCTTTTTTTTTTTTTTTTATCACAAATAAGAATATCATGGCATGTTAAAAGGATCAATACAAAAAGCAATGGCCTAAAAATGCAAAAATCAATTACTCCACGCGTTGAGGTAAGAAAATTCAACATTAGCCTTCCCGCATCTCTACTAAACAAGAAGAAAATTCAACATTGCAATAAAATATAATAATTCTTCAATGGAAGTTTCCCTCAGCAGTGCAACATACTACAGTGGAATGCAGAGGCTCTACTGTGTGGGCCATGATTAGGTGATCCTGTCATTACCCCAAGACCTATCATTTTGGACTTGAATGAGACTAATCACACAATTATGTGGTGATTCTTTTCACTGCTTAGGACAAACTCATAAGGACCACATCATGATTTTCTTACTTTGTTTAAGAGAAGAAGACAGTAGGGGGACCCTAAAAAATTACAATAGGAGACTTTGAAAAATATAGGAGAAGACTTGTTAGTCTTTGCTCCTTAAATTGACTCAGTGATTGCTGCTAACACATATCTCTACGTGTTCTTAATTCTTAGAAAAATACTAGTTTATACATGAATCCAAAATATTGCCACAATTAAAATATTGTTATTCACTCAAATGTCATCACAATTAAAATGTCACTCACATTTTTGAAACCACGGGTTAAAATAAAATGCAATTATTATAAAGAAAAATGACACTATATCTCTTATTGTCTTCAAGGAAAGGTCAAATGGATTAAAGAGATATAGCCCATTTAATTTAGCAATATAATAAAAAAAAATTAGAAAAATCGTGAAAATAGATCACTAACAATTATGATTTGTACAACAATGACTAAATATGAATCTGTTTGGTGCAAATTGTAAGATAATTTGTAACTTAATCACATATTTTGAATTAAATTTTTATATAATTAAACAAAGCAGTGAACTAAAATACATATTTTAAGTAGTTAAGCTGCTGGTACAATGTGCATATTTTCAATTACACACACACATATAAAATTTTTTTCAGCACATGAACGTATAGAACCCCAACGTTGTTGATCTGTTCATCACAAATAAGAATATAATGGCAAGTTAAAAAGATCAATACAAAAATTAATTTCTCCACGGGTTGTGATAAGAAAATTTAATATTAGCCTTCCTGTATCCCTATTCAGTAAGGAGAAAATTCAACTTTGCAATGAAATATAATAATTCTTCTGTGGAAATTTTCCTCAACAGTGATGCATACTACAATAGAATGCAGAGGCTTTTCTGTGTGACTAATCACACAATTATGTTGTGATTCTTTTCACTACTTAGGTCAATCTCATAAGGACCAAATCATGATTTTCTTACTTTGTTTAAGAGAAGAAGATGGTGGAGGGACCCTAGAAAATTACAATAGGAGACTTTGAAAAATATAGGAGAAGACTTGTTAGTCTTGGCTCCTTAAATTGTCCCAGTGATTGCTACTAACACATATTTCTACATGTTCTTAATTCTTAGAGAAACACTAGTTCATATACGAATCTAAAATATTGCCACAATTAAAATATTGTTATTCTCTCAAATGTCATCACAATTAAAATGTCACTCACATTTTTGAAACCACGGGAAAAAATAAAATGCAATTATTATAAAGAAAAATGACACTATATCTCTTATTGTTTTAAAGGAAAGTTCAAATGGATTAAAGAGATATAACCCATTCAATTTAGCAATATAATAAAAAAGAAAAATTAGGAAAATCGTGGAAAGAGATCACTAACAATTATGATTTGTACAACAATGAGTAAATATGAATCTGTTCGGTGCAAATTGTAAGATAATCCGTAACTTAATCATATATTTTGAATCAAATTTTTATATAATTAAACAAAACAGTAAACTAAAATAAATATTTTTAGTAGTTAAGTTGCTGGCACAATGTGCATATTTTCAATTACACACACACATATAAAATTTTTTTTCAGCACCAGAACGTATAGAAGCCCAGCGTTGTTGATCTGTTCATCACTAAAAAGAATATAATGGCAAGTTAAAAGGATCAATACAAAAATTAATTTTTCCACGAGTTGTGATAAGAAAATTTAATATTAGCCTTCCCGTATCCCTATTCAGTAAGGAGGAAATTCAACTTTGCAATGGAATATAATAATTCTTCTATGAAAATTTTCCTCAACAGTGACACATACTACAATAGAATGCACATGCTTTTCTGTGTGACTAATCACAAAATTATGCGGTGATTCTTTTCACTGCTTAGGACAATCTCATATGGACCACATCATGATTTTCTTACTTTGTTTAAGAGAAGAAGATGGTGGAGGGACCCTAGAAAATTACAATAGGAGACTTTGAAAAATATAGGAGAAGACTTGTTAGTCTTGGCTCCTTAAATTGACTCAGTGATTGCTGCTAACACATAATTCTACGTGTTCTTAATTCCTAGAGAAACACTAGTTCATATACGAATCTAAAATATTGCCACAATTAAAATATTGTTATTCTCTCAAATGTCATCACAATTAAAATGTCACTCACATTTTTGAAACCACGGGAAATAATAAAATGCAACTATTATAAAGAAAAATGACACTATATCTCTTATTGTTTTAAAGGAAAGTTCAAATGGATTAAAGAGATATAACCCATTTAATTTAGCAATATAATAAAAAAGAAAAATTAGGAAAATCGTGGAAAGAGATCACTAACAATTATGATTTGTACAACAATGAGTAAATATGAATCTATTCGGTGCAAATTGTAAGATAATCCGTAACTTAATCATATATTTTGAATTAAATTTTTATATAATTAAACAAAAAAGTCAACTAAAATAAATATTTTAAGTAGTTAAGTTGCTAGTACAATGTGCATATTTTCAATTACACACACACATATAAAATTTTTTTTCAGCACCTGAACATATAGAACCCCAGCGTTGTTGATCTGTTCATCACAAATAAGAATATAATGGCAAATTAAAAAGATCAATACAAAAATTGATTTCTCCACGGGTTGTGATAAGAAAATTTAATATTAGCCTTCCCGTATCCCTATTCAGTAATGAGAAAATTCAACTTTGCAATGAAATATAATAATTCTTCTGTGAAAAATTTTCCTCAACAATGACGCATACTACAATAGAATGCAGAGGCTTTTCTGTGTGACTAATCACACAATTATGTTGTGATTCTTTTCACTACTTAGGTCAATCTCATAAGGACCAAATCATGATTTTCTTACTTTGTTTAAGAGAAGAAGATGGTGGAGGGCCCCTAGAAAATTACAATAGGAGACTTTGAAAAATATAGGAGAAGACTTGTTAGTCTTGGCTCCTTAAATTGTCCCAGTGATTGCTACTAACACATATTTCTACGTGTTCTTAATTCTTAGAGAAACACTAGTTCATATACGAATCTAAACTATTGCCACAATTAAAATATTGTTATTCTCTCAAATGTCATCACAATTAAAATGTCACTCACATTTTTGAAACCACGGGAAAAAATAAAATGCAATTATTATAAAGAAAAATGACACTATATCTCTTATTGTTTTAAAGGAAAGTTCAAATGGATTAAAGAGATATAACCCATTTAATTTAGCAATATAATAAAAAAGAAAAATTAGGAAAATCGTGAAAAGAGATCACTAACAATTATGATTTGTACAACAATGAGTAAATATGAATCTGTTCGGTGCAAATTGTAAGATAATCCGTAACTTAATCATATATTTTGAATCAAAATTTTATATAATTAAACAAAACAATCAACTAAAATAAATATTTTTAGTAGTTAAGTTGCTGGCACAATGTGCATATTTTCAATTACACACACACATATAAAATTTTTTTTCAGCACCAGAACGTATAGAAACCCAACGTTGTTGATCTGTTCATCACTAATAAGAATATAATGGCAAGTTAAAAGGATCAATACAAAAATTAATTTTTCCACGAGTTGTGATAAGAAAATTTAATATTAGCCTTCCCGTATCCCTATTCAGTAAGGAGGAAATTCAACTTTGCAATGGAATATAATAATACTTCTGTGGAAATTTTCCTTAACAGTGACACATACTACAATAGAATGCACAGGCTTTTCTGTGTGACTAATCACAAAATTATGTGGTGATTCTTTTCACTGCTTAGGACAATCTCATATGGACCACATCATGATTTTCTTACTTTGTTTAAGAGAAGAAGATGGTGGAGGGACCCTAGAAAATTACAATAGGAGACTTTGAAAAATATAGGAGAAGACTTGTTAGTCTTGGCTCCTTAAATTGACTCAGCGATTGCTGCTAACACATATCCCTACGTGTTCTTAATTCCTAGAGAAACACTAGTTCATATACGAATCTAAAATATTGCCACAATTAAAATATTGTTATTCTCTCAAATGTCATCACAATTAAAATGTCACTCACATTTTTGAAACCACGGGAAAAAAATAAAATGCAATTATTATAAAGAAAAATGACACTATATCTCTTATTGTTTTAATGAAAAGTTCAAATGGATTAAAGAGATATATCCCATTTAATTTAGCAATATAATGAAAAAGAAAAACTAGGAAAATCGTGGAAAGAGATCACTAACAATTATTGAAAAAGCACTTTTTGTGCTAACGTGAACATTCAAGTTTTGACCCCGTCAAAATTATAGCAGAAGCAGTATATATAATAACAAATATCCGATACACGTAAATGATATTTAGTACTAGATGTTAACGAGATAACAAGCATGCACAATATATATAACGATGAGCAATAATGATAAAGACACGATTTTTTGGTGACGAAGTGAAAACTCGATACCCACGGTAATCGAGAAAAATACTCCGGGTTTCAACAGCCAAGGGAGCAATGCACTATGAAAATTAACTTACAGACCGGGTGGTAAGGACGCGCTAACCTAGCCAACTTACTCTTATCACGTGATCCCTACCAAGGAACTCCTTGGATTTACCCGCGGCAACGGAACCGGACACCTTCTGGTCTTTACGTCAATCTTTCCTTGAACCACTTAAATTGTCGATCACGATGAAGTCTCATTCTTCACTAACCAACGTCTCCAAACGAAGGTAGAATATAATATTTCAATGGTGAAAGAAAGTTGGTGAGAAAACTTATTTGAGCATGAAGAGCAATTTTATAATGTTAAGTTTTCTCAAGAGAAGTAGGAACAATGGAGCATTAGAAGCTTTCTTCTCCGGGGAGACACGAAAATATTCAGTCAAATGGTGATTAGGGTTTCAAAAACTTAAGCCTAATATTTATAGAGGGCTCCAAATTTTCGGTTAAAAATTTGCCGGTTGCACCGGCGCTCGAGGGCAGCTCGAGCGCGCGGCGGGCACATGGAGGGTTTCCAAAGAAACCCTACGGGCGCTCGAGTGGGTAGCGAGCGCCAGCCGAGCCGGATACACACTGGATTTCTGCTCGAGCGGGTATCAAGCGCCAGGCGAGCAGGGTACATTCTGGTTTTTCGGCTCAAGCGGTTAGCGAGCTCAGGCGGGTGCGGGGGCTTCGGACGCTTGAGCGACTTGAGTGCGGAACGAACAGAACAGACTTTAACCCGACAACCCACAACCCGACATTGATACAATAATACATATGGTCACGGAATATGCCAATTAGACAAATGTCTCTAACAATCTCCCCCTTTGGCAATTCCGTGATAAAACTCAGAAAATAAATAAATACAAGTGAATCACGAGTTTTAATACCACCGAGATAAAACCCGTGTATATAAAAATCTACGCCTAGTGAGAGATAAAGAAATAAAAGAAACTACACTAGGACTGCGTACTGCGAAGTCGATGTAATGCAGGGACAGCTGCGTCAGTGTAACAGAGTTACCTAATCAATCAGGGTTAGTACCAACATGACAAAGATAATAGATACAGCATGCAATAATAGGAATAAGACGAAGAGACAAGCAAGTACTAAAGGTATGAGAAAGAGTAGATATTATAAATAGCAATGCAACAGATAACATCAATAGCAAAACTCCCCCTAACAAAAGTAAAAACAAATGAAATCTCCCCCTAACAAAAGTAAGAACATCTCGCCTAAGCTCCCCCTATCAGCATGCACCAAAAAGAAACCTCTATCTCCCCCTTTTTGTCACGAAGAGCCAAAGAGAGGGGATCACTCAAAATCGCTGGGAGGTGGAGAACCATAATGTTGCTGTCAGCGTTGAAACGCAGCCTCCTGAGTAGCCAGACGAACATCCAACCGCTCAAAACCAGCAAGCATGTGGGACTGGAGCTGAGATTGGGAAGCAAGAATTCGCTCTTGGGAAGAATACAGACGCTCAAAACGGTCAGCAAGGCGAGACATCTGACCCATCAGGGCGGCCGAAGAAGAGGTGGAGTGCCGATGCGAAGAAGACGGGCCAGGACCCGAGGGGTCAAGAAAGGACGAAGCAGAGCCAGAGGGGCCTTTGTCCTGCTGAGGAGGAGGCACGTCAGGGAGAGGCTCATCGAATGGCTCCGGGAGGTCGGCAGCAAAGCGACGGACGTGAGACCGACTCTGAGCGAAGGTGGTGGAGGTAATGGGTCGGTCGAGCGGTAGGCGAGGATAGTCAGCAAAGGGGTGACCGAGCCCAGCAAGCAGTCGCTGAATAAGGCACCCGAAAGGTAGGTTGGCCTTTTTCCTACCGAAGACGTGGGAAACAATGTGAGTGATAAAGTGGGATGGTAAATCAATGGGCTGACCACTCAACAGAGCATACAAAAAGAATGCCTTCTCCTCGGAAAGGGATGAGAAGTGAGAAATAGGGAATAGGTTCGTGAGTATGATACGGCTCACAACCAGTCGCCGAGAGGAAAGGTACAAGGTCTGGAAAGCTTTGCCATTCCACTCCAGAGGGGCACCTAGAGAAAGGTGGCAATCTCATTATAACTAGGCCGGGATAGCGCCGAAGAGTAAGGGTAGGGTGGGTTGTCCACCCGAGAAATACCAATAACGCGTGCAAGAATATCAGCATTAATGTGAAGACGTGCCCCCCGTACGAAGGTGGAGAATGAATTGTAAGAAATCGTATGAATATTGGAGTAAAACTCCTAAATGAGTACAAGCGACAGAGCAACCAAACCGGTGAGGACTGGCGCCTAACCGCGGTCAGTCAAGAGAGAGGTGATGGACGGATCAACTGAATCAAAACGAACTTCCGTTCCATGGAGAGTTGACGATGCGACATGTGGGTGTTAAACAGAGTCTCAGCCTCAGGACTGATAAAGCGATCAGGAGCAGAGAGCCCACTCGGTCGAGTGCGTTTGCCACTCGACTTACGTGACAGAAACTTTCTTGGAGCTGACATCTGAAACAAATAGAACACCACAATTTAAATATTGATATAGATGGTTGAATATATATATATAATTTGGAAGTTTTGGTTGGGGAAGCCGGCTCGTGATTCTCAAGCCGTGAACAGTGCGGCGTCAGCCAGCTGCTGGAGCCGTTCACATGTTGTCGGCGGCGTGAAGAGTCACGGACGGTGGCAGGCTGCGATACACACAGAATGCAGCGCCAGAGGCCCACCGGAGCACCACCTCCGGCACCCACATTGCAGGCCGATTTGGACAGCAAGGAAGAGCACCCACACAGTACCTGGCCAGCGATGTGGGAGAAAACAGCAGAACTGCCATGAACGGCCGTTGGCAGGGAATGTCGAGGACGCACGGATCCATGGACAATGCTCAAAATCCACGCAAAAACAGGTGGACTTGGAGGAATGAGGTGAGCGATGTGTGACTCATGAAGTCAGCCGACCAAAAATGAGGCAAATTTTGCAGCCGACACCACCATGAACGGTGGTCGTCTCAGAAAATCGGAAATAGAGGAGGAGGCGGAATTACCTTGAGAACGCCCGGAGAGGAGAAGAAGGAGGGTAGATCTGGCCGATCTGGTGATGAGGGAGAGGAAGATAGGCGGTCGACGCAAGGAGAGGAGAGGAGCAACGAAGAGTGTGAAGGTTTGTGGGCGGCGCTCACTGCGTGCTGGAAGATAAAGGCAGGCAGCGGGCGCTTGAGCCCACAGCGAGCGAGCGCACAAATGCGCCTTTTTTTATTTAATTTTATATATAAGGGGTAGGAGTCATTTAACAAGAATTTACGCAGGAAGTTTCAGTTCACTTTTGTTAAACCAAATATTTCTCCCCGAATTCACTTTCTGGTTCAATCTTTGTACTTGTTCATGTAGTTTCTGAATATGATCAATGAGTTGAATCATTTTTGGCAATTTACTTTCGTTGTACAAAGATTTCGTAGTGTAGCATCGAGGACGAATGTGGCATACTTTTTCACACGCATAACAAGTAGGCACAAATTTAGGTATGGTGGAACGGTCCATAGATCTTTGATTTATATTGATAGAAGACTTGATCAATTTTGATGATTGGTTCACCATTTTTTGATTAGGTAAATTTCGCAAATGAGTTGAGTCAAATTGAGTAGCCACACGTCGAGCCAGTTGCTTAGTGACTTTTGATGTGTTAATGTGTTGGTGTGGCATTTTCTTGGTGGGAATAAAAATTGTTTTAGGTTTCACGTCATTTTGGAACATATTCTCAACATATCCCAACCCATGTTTATTTTCTCCAATTTTACCCAACTCGAGCATATGATCAAGATTTGCATACCCATTTATGAATTGCTTCAGATCTTTTCTCGTAACCTCAAGTTCAGATTCCAAGGTCGTGATTTGTTTAGAAAATGAAATTTTCAGATTCTCAATTTCTTGACTTTTAGTATCTACCTTGGATTGTGGAGATAAGTTTTCTTTTTCCAAATCCATGATCCTACCGTTTAGGGTTCTATTTAATTTCTTTACTTTCAAACATTCCCTAAACAGTTTATCGTAAGCTTCTTGAAGGCCATCAAATTTAGCTTCTGATTCAGCCTCAGAGCCATTAGATTGATTAATATTCTCTATAGCATTGTCACACATTGAGGCCATAAACGCCATGTATTTGACAGGGCCATTTTCAGAGCATTTTTCATCATCTTCTTCTTTGTCATCGTTTAAGGTCACATTAGCTTTAAATGCTTGACTTTATCGGCGTTTATGGTTTGAGCATTCAGCCCGATAGTGATCAAAACCTTTACATTCATGACATTGAACTCCTTGAGTCGTTTTTGATTTGGAATCTTTGAGTTCATGTTGGTCTTTCTTCTCAAATTTAGGTGAACGTTTTGAGTTCACACCAAATTTATTTAATGAAGATCTATTTGTCTTCAAAATTTTTTTAAAATTCTTAACAAATAAGAAAAATTCACCATCGCTACCCGATTCTTCATCAGAGTCCCGATTTCGCTCTTCCCTACTCGATTTTAGAGCAATTGATTTATTTTGCCTTGACTGTGGCAATGTGTGCTCATAAGTTTGTAGGGACCCTACAAGTTTTTCAATTTTTAATTTGTCTAAATCTTTGCACTCTTCAATTGCAGTCACTTTTGGTCTAAATCGTTCAGGCAACGATCGTAAAACTTTTCTAACAATCCTATTTTTCGGGATTCGTTCTTCTAAATTAAACGTGGAGTTTACAATATCATTTAATTGAGCATAGAACTCATCAAAGGTCTCATCATCTTTCATTTTTATTTCTTCGAATCTAGTGGTAAGCATTTATAATTTTGAATTTTTAACAAGTTTTATGCCTTCATGAGTAATTTCTAGGATGTCCCACGCATCTTTAGAAGTCTCACACATTGAAATTCGTTTAAATTCATCGAGAGATACAATCATAAAAATAGCATGTAGCCCCTTACTGTTCCAATTACATGCATCGAGTTCCTCTTTGGTCCATGAAGGTAAGACTTTTGATTCGTTACCACTGGAACTAGTGGGTGGAGTCCACCCAACTTGGGTACTTGCCCAAACACGCTTATCCAGAGATTTGAGAAAGGCTCACATCCGGACCTTCCAATAGGCATAGTTACTCCCATCAAAGAAGGGAGGAACGGAGAGTGATCCACTCGTATACATCTAGATTAGGGGTCGCGGATCGGGGTAAGTCTCTGATACCAAATGAAAAAATACTTTTTGTGCTAACGTGAACAATCAAATTTCGACTCCGTTAAAAGTACCAGAAGTAGTATATATAATAACAAATATCCGATACACGTAAAGGATATTTAGGGCTAAATGCTAACGAGATAACAAGCATGCACAATATAAATAACGATAAACAATAATGATAAAGACACGATTTTTGGTGACGAAGTAAAAACTCGATATTCACGGTAATTGAGAAAAACACTCCGGGCTTCAACGGCCAGGAAAGCAAAGCACTATGAAAATTAATTTACAGACCGAGTGGTAATGACACGCTAACCTAGCTGACTTACTCCCGTCACGTGATCCCTACCAAAGAACTCCTTAGATTTGCCCACGGCAATGAAACCGGACACCTTCCGATATTCACGTCAATCTTTCCTCGAACCACTTGAATTGCCAATCACAATCGAGTCTCCTTCTTCACAAACCAACGTCTCCAACGAAGGTAGAAGGCAATGTTTCAATGGTTAAAGAATGTTGGTGAGAAAACTTATTTGAACATGAAGAGCAATCTAGTAGTGTTTGGTTTTCTCAAGAGAAGTAATGACAATGGAGCATAAGAGGCTTTCTTCTCAAGGGAGGCACGAAAATATTCAATCAATAGTTATCAGGGTTCCAAAAACTTAAGCCTAGTATTTATAGAGGGCTCCAAATTTTCGTTTAAAAATTTACCCGTTGCACCGGGGCTCGAGCGGAGAGCGAGTGCGTGGCGGGCCGATGGAGGGTTTCCAGAGAAACCCTGTGTTCACTTGAGCGGTTATCGAGCGCCAGACGAGCGGGGTACACTCTGGATTTTCGGCTTGAGCGGGTATTGAGCGCCTGGCGAGCGGGGTACATTCTGGATTTTCGGCTCGAGCGGGTATCGAGCGCCAGGTGAGGGGGGTACACTCTGGATTTTCGGCTCGAGTGGGTATCGAGCGCCAGGCGGGTGCAGGAGTTTCGGACGGCTCGAGCGACTAGAGG
>JAODPA010061660.1:0-34443 GCA_025585075.1 Nepenthes mirabilis | reverse complement strand
GGTACGTTAGTAATAGGCTAGTCCAAGAAGAATGAACAGCCCAAATCTACAATGGCCCATTTGCATCTAGACGGCCAGCGCCAACTGTTGATCGGACGAAACGCTAATGAGCCAATCAAAACTTAAGAGCAGGACGGCCCACTTGGGCACAAGATGGTCAATACTTCTATTGACCGGAAGTATGACTAGTTGATCGGCTGAAGATCGGGTCTCTCGCGGCCCAAGCCCAAATTGGCCTACGTGTTTGTCCTCGTGTAGCAACGGTCTTCTTTCCTGATTTTGCGCTCTCCATATAAGGCAACCTCCATTGTAATGGTTGCTCCCAGAATCAATGCACATCACTGAAGGAAAGCGTCAGAATTCTTTCCCTATCTGCTGGAAACCCTAATTGTTATAAAATGTAGAAAGAAAGTAATTAATCCAACAACCGGTACAGCCATAAAGGCAGCAGGCTGGAAAAGGCAATAGTCCCAGTAGAGCACAGGTATCAAACCCTTCTACACTAGGAAGGTAGCCCAATGCCATGACCGTAAAAGGCCATGGAGTTCACATTTTAAGGCACATCCTCACTTGCCGGCAAAAGCCTTCTCTTGCAAAGTTCTCACGCTTTCAGTACTCGTGCACATATATGCTGTCTCTCTTTCTGCTGTAACATTTCCAGTGAACTCAGTACTTAGAGATCCCACTCCTCACTAGCAACCAAAGCCTCTCTGCTCTCGAGAGCAATCCCACTCCCGTAAACGCTCTCTGCATTCATATTGCATCTCATTACATTCACCTTCTACCTTTGAAGGTTGTTTATTGACTTGAGCGTCGGAATATTTTTCGTAGGATAATATTCCGTCGACGCTTAACCTTTTATTTGCAGTTGTGGTGTGCAGGATCTAGATTTAGTGAACGGAGCCGGATTCAGACGAACAATTTAACCCAAATCTATTCAAAACTTGGATTTAGGATGTATCATTGGCATCGTCTATGGGAAACTTACGAAAAGCCTACCACTTTTTACAACAACTTTCCTGTTCAATTTCGCAATCAGTTTTATCCATCAAAATGGTGAACACCTAAGCGCAAGCTAGCAGTCCTACTAGGGATGCGGCCACACCCGACCAGGACCACTCTGTTGGTAACCTGGTCAACAGGGTGGTCAACGGAGTACTCGCTCAAATTTTTCAGAACCTGGTGGAATAAATGAGCAACATGAATTAAACGTTTTAGATGGTCTAGGTCCACCAGGAAAATACAAAGTAGGGGGCTCCGTCCGCAGCAGTCCATACTTCGGCCTCTAGGAGAGGAGGCCAGAAGAAGAAGAAGTAATCCAAGAAGACCAGCAAGCTGGACAATACTCAAGCTTCGGAGGCCTCACACGCCCAGAGCTGTCCAAGGCTCGGAGGACGTTTGGGCAACAAGACTCCAGAGGAGAGTCTAGAATGAAGAAATCTCCAATACTCTCGGGCAGAAACTAGGCATTAAGCTCAGGAGGGAGCCTTCAGATCATTAGATTCACTGGTAATAGTAACCGGTCGGCTACTCGCTACGCTAGAGAAAAAATGGAGTTGAGAACCTACATCAACTCCAAAAGATCTGACAATGCCACCTGAGTGGATTCGAGGGTGGAGAAGATTTGGAATTGTGTGTTCAAGGATGACGAACATGCCATAGATCTGGACAGATCTTTCTTCACAGCTAAGATCTTGACTCGTCCATTGCCGGCAAAGTTTAAGATGCCAATTCTTGACTCTTACGATGGGAGTGTTGATCCTATTGACCACCTAGAATACTTCCGCACCCATCTAAGTCTCCAGGGGTTGGAGGACGCAGCGATGTGCCGTTGTTTTTCACTAAATCTAAAGGTAGACGCTCCCATCTAGTTCCACCGGTTCCCGTCAGACTCGATCCGAAGGTTCCGCAAGCTCATCGACCTCTTCCTAATACAATACGCTTCCAGCCGTTGGGATGATAAGCAGCCATGGCATCTCTCTCACATTAAGCAAAAGTAGGAAGAAAACCCAAGGAAGTTCTTGGATTGCTTTGTAGTGGAGGCCAGAAGGATTCCCAGGCTCACGGAAGAAATAAAGCTTGGCAGTTTTATCTCTACTTTAACGCATGGGGACTTCTTCATCAAGTCCTTAGCGCACAAGAATCCGCAGACCTTTTAGAAAACAGAATCTATCACAAGGGTCTACGCAATGGCCGAAAAGGCCAGCAAGGCTAAGTTTCCCGAAAGGACCGAATAGCCTCACTCTTTCTTGGCAGAGGGAAAGATGAAGCACAACAGAGGCGATCAGTCCAACAGGAAGCAGCATAGGACCAGAGCACCAGAGCAAAGGGATTACAGGCTAATCAACCTGACACCCCTGAGTGACATGCGCTCCAACGTCCTCATGTAGATCTGTGAGGAGAAGTTCCTTAAGTGGCCCAAACCACTTAAGAAAGCGGAGGGAGGAAATCTAACTAAGTACTATGATTTCTATCAATCTCCCAGATATTCTACGGAGGACTGCAAGACTCTTCAGTGGGAGATCGAGGAGCTCATCTGGAGGAATCACCTCACCAGGTTCATCAGGAACCTTAAACAGAGTTTTGGCACCTCAGGTGGGGAAGGGCCAGTGCCTTCCCAACCACGGAATTGGGCCGTGGCTGGAGTGGTTAATATGATCAAAACTCAACCTGCCAAAACCCCAACGGATCATAAGGAGCAGCAGACTAGGCAGAAGAAGCAGCCCACAGGGGACAACGTCATTAGCTTTAGTGATAATGACATGGAACATGTAATCTCCACCCATACCGATCCCCTTTTGTATCCACATTCGTTTTGAATGGTAGCGTTGACTACCAACTGAAACGAATCTTTATCAATAACAAAAGTTCCCGAGATTTGCTTTATCTTAATATATTTTTTAAGCTTGGTTTTAAAAAGAGTCAATTGAAACTACCAAAGGCCCGCTCTGTGGCCTTGACAACAAGCCGGTAGCCATCCAAGGAACGATACAATTGGAGGTCACCCTGTGCACGTACCTAAAAATAGCGACTCATACACTCATCTTCTTGGTTATTGACCTGCCTTCCATGTACAATGCTATATTAGGTCGCCCGTGCCTAGCAGCGTTTGGAGCCGTCACTTTAATACCGCATATCAAGATAAAATTCCCAACAGCATGCAGTATTGGTGAAGTGTTGCGTGACCAAGTCACTGGGAGGACATGTTACATGTCCTAAATTGCTCCAAGTGGTAGCACAAAGGCAGTAGGAGAGCTTGACTATCAAGATGAAGCAAACTTGTAACAAGCGTAGTCTGGTGAGATAACCGATCTAATTCCACTGAATCCGGAGGACTCAGAGAGGTCCGTATAGATTGGGGGCTCATTCACGGGGACATTGCGTGACGAGCTAATAGCATTCTTACGATAGAACGCTGATGTCTTCACGTAGACTCCTGCTAACATGCTTGGGATTCTGGTCGGAGTAATGGTCCACAAGTTGAGTCTCAATCCTGATCGTAAGCCCATCAGGTAAAAGTAGAGGAACCACTTTGTAGAGAAACTCATCGCCATTCGGGAAGAGGTGAAGAAGCTGCTAGATGCCGACTTCATCAGAGAAGTCCAGTACCTGAATTGGCTCTCCAACATCGTCATGATAAAGAAAAGTAACGAAAAATGTCGAATGTGTGACGACTTCATCAACATTAACAAAGCCTGCCCAAAAGACAGCTTCCCTTTGCCTAGGATTGACCTGTTGGTGGACTCGACATCTAGACACAAGCTGCTGAGTTTCATGGATGTATACTCGGGTTACAACCAGATCCAAATGAGCCTAGAGGATAAGGACCACACTACATTCATAATGGACCAATGCACCTTCTGTTATAAGGTCATACCTTTCGGTCTAAAGAACGCGGGTGCCACTTACTAGAAGCTCGTGAAAGAAATGTTTGAAAAGTAGATCAGCCGCAATATGGAGGTGTACATCGACGACATGCTTATCAAGAGAAAGTTCACTAATGACCATATTTACGATTTGGCTGAGTCCTTCGAGGTACTCCGTAGGTACCAGATGAAGTTAAACCCTTCAAAGTGTATCTTTCGAGTATCTTCAGAAAAGTTCTTAGGTTTCATCGTCTCTCAGCGAGAGATTGAAGCAAACCCGGAGATGATAAAAGCTCTTACGAACATGTCTCCACCGCAAAATGTCAAGGAAGTTCAGAGGCTAACCGGATAACTTGAAACACCGTCCCGCTTCTTGGCAAAGTCGGGGAATAAGTATCAGCCTTTCTTCAAGGCTCTAACAAGGACTAAAGAAAATGGTTTCCAGTGGACTATAGAGTACCAAGTAGCCTTCGATGAGTTGAAGTAGTACTTGGCCTGTCCATCGTTGCTGACGTCACCCCAGAGCAGAGAAGAGCTGTACCTCTACTTGGCAGTATCAAAGGCGATTCTTAGCTAAGTTCTCTTATGCCATGAATCCGACATTCAACGACCAGTCTACTATGTGAGCAAAATGTTGACCAGCCTAGAGACACGCTATCCACACGTTGAAAAGCTTGCTTTGGCACTTGTATTCTTCGCCCAGAAACAGAGACCTTATTTCCAGGCTCATCGCGTGGTCATTCTGACCGACCAGCTACTGAAGAGCGTTCTCTAGAAACCCGACGTTTCTGGACAGCTAGTTAAGTGAGCTATCAAGTTGGGAGAGTTCGACATTAAATTTCGGCCTAGACCAGCCATTAAATAGTAGGCTCTGGCGTACTTCATCGTCGAGACCACGATACCAATTTTCGATGAACAGCCCACTGAGGATGTAGAATAACCTGGGGAAGAGCCAGGATGTGTTCTCAACGTAGACGGATCATCTACGGACTTAGGCAGCAGTGCTAGAGTGGTCCTAAAGATCCTAGATGGGCTTGAGGTAAAATACTCCCTTAAACTCTACTTTCTAGCTACTAACAACGTTGCCAAGTATGAAACCCTGCTGGCCGGATTACAACTTGCCAAAGAATGCTCAGCTAGGCGGCTAACCATCTATAGCGGCTCAGAGCTGATCGTTAACCAAGTCATTGAGAGATTCGAGGTGTGCAACCCTCTCTTAGCCAGATATTTGGTTAAGGCAAAGGATGCCATTCGGAGATTTGACAAGCTGAATCTGGTCCACGTCCCCAGAACTAAAAACTAGAAGGCCAACCAGCTTGCTAGAGTAGCAGCATCCAAAAACCCAGAGCAGTACTCGAGGGACATGCGAGAAATCCTGAAGACTCCCAACACTGAAGAATAGGAAGCAATGCATATCTCTGGCACAAAGAACTGGTTGACGCCTTACCAGAGATACCTGATGGATAGAGTAGCACAATGCCTTAGACTTCGTCCACCAGAGCATAGTAAGACGATTTGGCGTTCCCAAGGTCATCGTGATTGACAATAGAACTCAATTTTCAGGAAAACGCTTCACCAAGTATTATATTAATCTAGGTATCAGATTGGTCCACACTTCGGTAGCATACACACAAGCAAATAGACAAGTAAAGGTTACAAACTGCATGCTACTCTACGGTCTGAAGACCAAGCTGGAGGACGCAGGGGGCTCCTGAGTTGACGAGTTACCCTCTTGCCTATGTTCCTACCGGGCGACTCTAAAGGAACCAACTCACGAGATGCCCTTCATTCTTTGTTACGGGATTGAAACGGTAATTTTGATTGAGATTGGGCTTCCAAGTCTTAGGGTTGAGTCTTTCGACCCATAAGGTAACTTTCAGAAAACCAGTGAACACCTAGACTTGTTGGAGGAGGCCCACGACACTGTCAAAATACGAACTGCGGCCTACCAACAATGAGTCACACGCTATTACAACAAGAAGGTAAAAATGCGGCAATTTGAAGTTGAAAACTTGGTCTTGTGAAGTATCAAGGCTACGGACAAAACCACCAATCAGAATAAGCATTTCCCAAATTGGGAAGGTCCTTTTCTATTCTCGGCCGTTTTGAAGAACGAAGCATACAAACTCTAAATCGAAAATGGCAAGTTGGTCCCACGGACATGGAATGAGATCCACCTCAAGTGCTACTTTCAGTAAGGGAATAGGTAGGTCATCCATGCTGCACGTGTATACTTGTAATATACATGTTGATATTAATAAAATAAGAATATTTTTTTCATTTATTCCATGTTGCTCTTTATTTTCTTTTCTTATTCCATGTGCATGTGTGTGAATTTGTAGGGTTATACAAATGACCAAGGCTGCCCCTAAGTTAGGTGGATTTTCACCCTTTCGTAATTAAAATCTTGTCATCCAAGTGGCCCATAAATAGTCGAACTAAACCTTGATCATCCAGATGGCCCATAAGCGGTCGAATTGAACCTTAGTCATCCAAGCGGCCTGTAAAACAGTCGAATTAAACCCTGATCATCCAGGCGGCCCACAGGCGGTCGAATTGAACCTTGATCATCCAAGCAGCCTGTTAAACGGTCGAATTAAACCCTTGTCATCCAGACGGCCCATAGATAGTCAAATTAAACCTTGGTCATCCAAGTATCCCATTCACGGTCAAAATCTTAGGAGGCTTAAGCAATACACGTAACAACCTCCTTCACAAGAAGATAGCGTGATTAGTTAATGACGGTTGACAGGAGAAAAGTGCTCCATCCAAAGCTGGCCCCCCAAGTTAACTCCTAGACAGCACCACTAAGCTTCTACTCACGCACGAGTGTAGAACAGGCTTGGCACAATATCAGGATTCACCTTAATATCTTCTTCAGGATATAAGTCAATTAGAGAGCACCACAAACATCTCGAGCACTGCTAGGTGGACGACCAACTTGTGTACAATGCACCAAGTCGGTTGTCAACGCAAGAACAAGTAACTGAAAGATAACAATAAAGACAAAGATACAGAACATCATTAAAACAACCATTTATTTATTGTGCCTGTACATTTACAACTACATACAAAAGCATAAGGGAACAAAAGTCTATGATGGAGCAGAGCTCCCAGGAGGAGGCGGCGGTGGACCCTGATCCCTCTGAGACTATCCCATGAGGTTTTCATGGTCGTTGGCAGAATGGTTTGTGGGGTCAAGGATATTAGTTAGAAAGTTAGGGTCAACCAGCCATACAATGCGTTGACTGAGGTTGACACCTTCTCACACCCATGCCCACAGCACCTCAGAGACCTCATGGGAATGTATCCAAGTGGACAACTCGTTCTCCAGCGATGCGATCTATCCCGAGAGTTAGTCAGTGCGCCTCACCGCCCAAACAGCTTCTTCTCTCAACATGGCATTTCCTCTTGCAGTTTCGCGTTTTTCTCCTTCAAACATGATAACTCAAATTGAAGAGATGCTGCCTCCTCTTGGTGCTCCACCTTGAGTAGTTCCACTTCCTCCTTGAACCAGACGATCTCTCTATCACAGTTTGAGATCACTAGGTCCTGCTGATATAGTCCCTTACTGACTGCACCAATTATTTTCTCCTCTTACAAGATCCAAAAATGCTAAGCAATAGCAACAGAGGAAGAAAAGAGAAAGAAGATTTCAAATGTTTACCTGTCAAACTCTACGCTCCGACCTCACTGGCTTACTTCGTGACCTTGGACCTGGCAGTGAAGAACTGAAAACAGTAATATCCTGGACAGGATTTACAGAAGCCTCTGCAGTTGACTCCTTTGACAACTCTGCAGTAAAGCCGACTGCCTCAGCAAGCTACCCGACGGTAGGCTCCTCCATCTGCTCAATGTCGATGCCAACTGCCGATGCTAACTGCCTCTAGGGGCTCTCGGTAGTTGGCACCTCAGACACCTCCTGGAACTCCTCGGCAATAGGCTCCTTGAGCAACTCAGTGGCCTGCACAACGAGAAGCTCTATGGGCACCTCCAGGAGCTCACCGACAGCTGGCTCCTCATACGATTCAGCAGCCTGCATAACTGGAAGCTCAACAGGTGACTCCAATTGTGCCGCCAAGTGCTCTGGCTACGGTAGAGTAAGAATAGCACTACTTACAGCGGAGCGTAGCCTAACCCTGTATGCCTCCACACTAGCCTCGACACCGCCAACACCAGAGTTGTCTCCGGTTCCAGTGAATTGGCCAACTAAAATGTAATCTAGCTCTGTGGAAGAGAAAGAAGAAGGCATCACCATTGCAGCCTTCTTCTGCCTTGGACTACTAGGAGCTTCCTTGATGGAAGGTGCACCGGTATACTCGATTGTAAGGGCCCCAAACTTCCTCTTTCGAGAAGGAACCTTCATCTTCTGGATAGGAGAAGGTGGTCTCCATTGTGCCCTTTGGGCTTCCTGTCAAAAAACTAAGTGGCCTCTTTGAAACTTAGAGATGTGGTCCTCTACTAGCTTTAGAAGCGGCTTCATAGAGGTGGTCTCCTTGGTTGTGAGCATCTTGATATAAGTATCGGGCACCCTACCCCAATCCCTGGCTAGAGGCCATGACTCATCAATATGAACATAGAAGAACTTATTCTTTCAGTTCTTGAAAGAGTCAGAATGCGCTGCTAATCTGGAGCCTTCGTGGGGATAAGGAAACCCACTCTCCACCCTAGATGAACTGAAATATCACCCTAACTACCTCCATCATCAGTAGCTTCGAATGGTGGCAGAGAAAAACACAAAGCGTACACAAGTATCGCATAGCATTGGCATGAAACTATGCAATAGGGATATGAAAAGCGATAAGGATGTCCAACAGCTCATCAGGGACCGGAAGACGTTGCCCACTTCTCAAGTAGGCCTTGTATACAGTGATGCAGCCCTCAGGAGGGGAGCACGCCCTGTCTTCCTTGCCGGGCATCCTAAAGACGATTTCCTTATGAATCTTATACTCAACGTATAACTCCTTTACTTCACTGGCTGTGATCACTGAAGCAATTTGGGTTACAGAAGGTATCAGGAAAATGGGAGGAAGCGAAACACTTAGAAAATTTTCGGGAAGAAAGCATAGAAAGTTTGAAAACGAAATGACCGAAATACGTAAAGGCATGTGAACGCTGAAGAAGGAGAACCATCTCAAAAAAGTGTGCCTATCACTATTGAAACGTGTCGCTTTCGGAGAGGATGTAGTCGAATCAAATCCTCTAGCACATTAATTACCAGGATCACAAATTCACTCCATGTAGACACGTGGCCAACTTTTCGACTGATAGTCCAGTGGCCTAATGGCGTGCTGTTTCAATTCCCACCAGTTCTCCAGATTTTGGCCCAGGCAATCAATGAATCCGGTCAATACTTCCTTCGACAATTCTCCGGAGTTTGGCTTAGATGGTAAACGAATCCGGTCAACGCCTCTTTCGTTAGTTCTCCAGAGTTTGGTCTAGATGGTCAACGAAACTGGCCAACAGTTCTCTTCAACCAGTTCTCCGCATCTTGCCTTTTCGGACAACAATTGTAAGTAATTTGATCGACAGACTAAGAGTCATTGCCAGCTTCCCCACTAGGTCACCTCAGGCAAGTAACCCAGTCATTCACACCCCATCTTGAATATGTTAGAGACCGGAGTTCCAAACCACTAGCATAGGGGGCTATGATGGGTATGCTAATAATGGGCTTGCCCAAGAAGAAAGAACGGCCCAAATCTACAATGGCCCATTTGCGCTTAGATAGTCAGCTCCAGTCGTTAACCGGACGAAAGGTTAATGAGTCAGTCAAAGCCCAAGAACAAGGCAGCCCACTTCGGCCTAAGATGGTTAATGCTTCCGTTGACTAGAGGCATGTAAGACGGTCAATACTTTCATTGATCGAAAATATGACCAGTTGACCGGCTGAAAATCAAGCCTCACGCGGCCCAATCCCAGATTGGCCCACGCATCCGTCCTCATGTAGTAACGGTCTTCTCCCCTAATTTTACGCTTTCCACAGAAGGCAACTTTTACTGTAACGGTTTCTCCTAGAATCAGTGTGCATCCCTAAAGGACGGCGTAATAATTTTTTCTCTATCTATTGAAAACTCTAATGGTTACAGAACGTAGAAGGAAAACAATCAATCCAACGATTGTTATAGCCATAAAGGCAGCACGCCAGAAAAGGCAACGACCCCAACAGAACGCTGGTATCAAGCCTTCTTGCACAAGGAAGGCAGCCCAGTGCCACGACTATAACAAGCCACAGAGTTCACACTTTAAGGCACGTTCTCACTTGCTTGCAAAAGTCCTCTCTTGCAAAACTCTCACGCTTTGAGTACTCGTGCACATCTGTGCTTTTTCTCTCCCTCTGCTGCAACATTCCCAGCGAACTTAGTATTTAGAGATCTTACTCCCCATGGGCAACCAAAACTTTTCTACTTACAAGAGCAATCCTACTCCTACAAATACTCTCTACATTCATACTATATCTCATTGCATTCACCTTCCACCTTTGAAGGCTATTTACTGACTTAAGTGTCAGAATATTTTCTGTGGGATAATGTTCTGCCGACACCTGACCTTTGTTTGTAGTTGTAGTGTGCAGGATCTAAACTCAGTGGATGGAGCCGGATTCAAATGGATGACTTGACCCGAATCTATTTGAAATTTAGATTCAAGACGTATTAATATATTTGTTTATTTTTAGTTGAGTCAATTGACTCTACTGCTACCTTAATGAATCCCTATTAGCGAGGTTACATTTCTTACAAAGATAAATTTTTTTTATATCCTAATATTATTAATTATTTAAAAATAAATAAATTATAATTATAAATTTAATATTAGGCCCTTAAACTCCATAAAAAAAATACACCCCTCTGAAGCGATTTTCACACGGTCTATTAGAAAGGAGAACGGTGGGAAGGAGCCATGGATCACAATGAATGACAATAGAATGAAAGAAAGATACTTATGCGGCTGCGATTTTTTCTGCTTGGTGTAATGAACGGAAGCGATTCCTCCATGAATCAAAATGGTTTCATGAACGTGTCTTGGATCGGAAAAATGAACCGCTGACCTGGCAAGTGTACCTTAACTAATCTATCTCCACTTGCAGCACGGAACCACAACAATCAAAGTCATCAGCTCTACCGTTCGCCGCCCCACAGCTACCACCCACTACCTGTTACTAACGCAACGGACCAGTTCGCCGCCACCCGCTACTGGACTCACCCGCTCTCCCGTCACAGAAATGATGGATGCGTCGCCGATCTGTTGTCTACCTCAAGATACGCTTCACTTGATATTTTCCAACCTCTCCCTTCGACAAATTATGGTCTGTCGATCAGTCTGTAAATTCTTCAATCAAACGTTGACCTCGTCATCCTTCATACTTTTTATCTCCACCCAACATCCTCCTCTCTCTCTTCTCGCCCTGCGTCCTTCTCACCACCACAGCCACCACCGTTACCTTCCCTCTTATCCGTCCTTCCACGTATTTGATTCCACCTCAAATGAGTGGATCAGATTGGATCTTAGCTTTCTCCCTTTTCGTTCTATCTCACCGGTCACCTCTTCGGTCGGCCTCGTCTATCTCTGGGGCGACTCGCCCGAGTCAAACAAATCTCTCATTGTCTGCAACCCGTTGACGCGGAGTTACCGAGTCTTGCCTCAACTCGGTTCGGCCTGGTCAAAACACGGTTCCGTACTCGCCGGGTCAGGTAAACGAGTTCTGGTACTCACTGAGCTAGCTACTCTATATTTTGCAGGCGCTAACATTTGGCTCAAGTTTTCATCAAATTTACCATCTAAACCACGAAGTCCAATTTTAGTCTCCGACTCTCTGTTTGCCCTATGCGATGTTGGGTCACCATGGCGGAGTCAATGCAAATTGTACACGTGTACGTTGCCCAAGTGTCAAGAGTCATTGGGCTGGGCTAGGCTTGAGAAGCATGAATGGGGGGATGTGTTTGATATTATGAAACGGCCTCGCCTGGTTAGAGGGGTGGGAAATAGGCTTTTGATGGTGGGAGGGCTAAAACCGTCATTTTTGTGGAATGATACGTGCACGACTATTGTGATATTGAGATTGGATCTCAATACATTGGAATGGGATGAGGCGGGAAGGATGCCTCTGGATATGTATAAATGTTTCCAGGAATCTAGTAAGTTTAAGGTGTTTGGTGGTGGGGACAAGGTGTGTTTCTCAGCTAAGAGAGTGGCCAAATTGGCATTGTGGGAATGCTCGCCGGAGGAAGCAGCCAATGGGGTATGGAGGTGGATCGACGGGGTGCCAGGATTTGGAGATGGATTGTGTCGTGGTTTTGTGTTTGATGCACGACTCGATTCTGTACCATGATGGATTTTGCACTTGGGATTGCGAGCGGAAGAATTGTAAGTTGGCTTGGCTAATTGATTTAGTCTTTGATTCTATAATTATGTTCTCTGTATGATCTGTATGTTTTAATGACATTTCTATTAGTTGATCTCCGTTAGTAATTGTTTTACTTTACCTCAGTAAATCTCATTGTGATTTCCTATCATGAACTGGGGAATGTGGGATAACCAATTATGAAGTGAGACTGAAATTTAGAATATTTAGCTATGACTTTAGTTTTTGCTACTACAACTATAACTGATCTTCTGATGGTAGAGTGTTAAACCAATGAGATCTAAGGATGGTCCATGCTCTTGCATGTTGTACTTGATTTCTCTGCTTTATTATTGTTGTCTCCAAATCATTTTCATAATTGGAACATTTTCAGATTAGCTAAGTCGGACTTCTGGTATCCTTGGCTGATGTGCATTGTGATTGTCCTAGATCGTCATCGATTTTCCATAGTTATGCATCCATGTTATGTGACCTACTTTTCTCAATTACCGGTCCATCAAGATATCTGTATATTCACTTGTAAAAGCAATTCTATTGCAGTTTTTTCCAGGCTTCACCTTCTTGGTCTACATGTTTGTATATTTGAGTAGCTGGTGACTCAAGTCAATAAGATCTAGTGAATAATTTTGAGTTCAATCTTCTACAAGTATTTTGTTAACCACAACACCTAGTTTGGCTTATAGGAAATGGTGTGAATTGAATGGAAAGGAATAATGTATCAAAATACTGATATCTATATCTTTCATAATTGTATCAGTATTAGTTGTCTCATGAGATATGTGTAACTATCGCATTTCACGGACGACTTTTTTTTTTTTCTCATGACTACATTGAAAGTGAATTTTAAGCCAAAATTTAATCATTTTTAATCATGTATTTACATATTTGAAAAGTATAATCAATTCTTATTAAAATTATGTTTGATAAAAAATTTTGATCTATACATGCTTTAGACCTATATAAAATATGAGAACTTATGCTTCTTAGAAAATTTGGTTATATTTGAAACACGTGGATTTGGTTTCCAAGAGAGAAGAATAAAATGGCTTATACATGTAATGACACAATATCGTTGACATGATATTTTTCCTATGATAATAAATTTCGGTACAGGATCTTTCAATACAGATATAGATCACTGATATTTCAAATATTAGCCATCGTTTTTGTTTCATGAAGGGAAGCCATTTCATGTGCTTGGTTTTAATAATTAAAATAAGTGATCGAAGTGGAAATGGAATTTTTTCTAATGGACCTGCATTTTGCTTCCCTCTCAATTTGGTGAAATTCAGAAGGTAAGGAAGAAAAAACAATGGAAAAGCTCATATTTTCTTTTTTTCTAATGATAAACCCAATAAAGGAAAGGAAGATATATTCTTTTCCTTTTCCTTTATCATTCATTTTTTTTGAATTGTGTTCGCTCTACTGAAGGAAAAAATTAAGAGCGAGTGCAAGGCTTTTTTTAATGGAATTGCTATAATGCATCTGTCTGAGTGGTACTCGCCTTACAGAATCGTTATATTGAGTTAGTTTGAGTGGATTCTTCGAGAATTGTATGAATTTCAATTGTAAGTATGTAATCTTCACTACTATACAAAACTACATTTGAATTTGTGATCTAATAGTTGTTAAATACGTGGGATTGTGAAAGAATGATGCCATGAAATGCAATTGGCAGTGGAGGTGATGGAAGGCTAGAGCAGCGGTTTTACTGCAGCTCAGCTCTTCTACATAGTGCATGCTTGTATGTGCACCCTTCAGGAATTGTTTGTCATGTAATGTTTTCACTCCATACTTGATTTGAGCTTATATTTACTCTGGACTGATATATAAAACTTTAGCAACAGTTGAATTTTTGGTAGAAAATTCTTAACATTGTGCTGCAACAATCTTATGCTGCATTTTTTCAAAACTCCATGTAACGCCCCTTGTTGACATAGCTTGAAAAGTGACAAAACTAGCAGGTTTGAGTTGAAGAGATAATAACCTGCCTAACTTGAAAATGGGGTGGTTAGTATCGGCCTGGGCACTATCCCCACAAAATCTCTTCACCATCTTGCCTACCTAAAAAAGAAAAATACCAAAAAATATTATGATTTGACCCATTCAACATATAAATTAACTGTAGTAAAAATTTGTGCTAGTCACTTAATACTCAATCTATTATTTGGAGCTGACCCTCACGAACAACATGAAGCTTCTCATAGACACTCTCTTCAACAGCTTTTGTACATTCCAATATCATCATTTCCGAGACAGACCTATGCTCATAAATAGCTCATCAATTACACCACTGCCAAATTTAATTTCATTGAAATAGGGTAGTACTAAGTCTTCTTTGCTGACAAACTACAAAAAAGGATTGAGGAGAGGATAGAATGCTAAAACCTTCATAGATTAAATAATAAATGAACAAAAAACAGCTCCAGAAGGAAAGCGATGAAATATTTAAAAACTAAGCTAGTTTGAACCCACGTTGATTAACATAGAATGAACTAGATAACTGATTATTGATTAAGATCAATTGAATTTGTTGATATATCTACATAGATCATTAATTAAAACGTATAGGTCAGATGAGTTTTTGTTGGATTGAACAACTTAATGTGATGCAAATAATAAAAACAAGGTTTCCCACATTTCAGGTACCATGGATGGTCAAATGTAGGCAGTTTTACCTATGCAATACAAAGAAATTGTTTCTATACTTTGAAATCGTGATTTCCAAATCATAATTGTGCAATTTTGCCATTGAGCTTGATGGGTCTGTCACTCATGGGCCGTCCTGTGACCCAAGCCCACAGCGAGAGAATGGTTCGGAAGTTGCAACCTAGGAGAGCGCCCCTATGGCCCAAGGTCCAAGATTGCGTGACCTAGGACTGCCCATCGAGACATGGGCCAGTAGAGCCGCCTACTAAATGCGGCTCATAAGTGTGTATCCCAGCATCGCCAGCTCATTGGCTCCAGCTCAACAGACATACCCACGTGATCACAGCCTATCATGTTGGGCTTGCTAAAAAGGAAGGCAGCAATTACGGTACTCCTTAAGAAGGAAAGGCCAGTTGGCCCATACCCCATAATTCCCTCTACAAATACCTCTTTTCCCCCTGCAAGAAAAGGGGAGGAGAAGGGGGGGCTTAAATGACCATAGAAGGAGAACTCTCTCCAAGCTCATAAAAATGGAGAACGAGAGAGATGATCAAGGGCATGTGATGATCAGTCTCAAAGCTACCTTCCGCCAGAGGCGAATCCTTCTTCCTTGTGGATTACCAATCCTTACCGGTGGTTGCACAGGGTTTGCGCCAACTTCGAGCTCTCACGTTGCATGGCCAGCAAAGAGAATTTGTAGAGCAGGGTGCAGAGAGCCCCCTCTGTCTGCAACCAAGAATGGACTGACGAGCGACCTTTCTCTTCACTGTTAACACCCAGGAATCTCTTCTTCTTTTGGTTAGCTATCCTTCCGTGGGTGCACTCGATAGTTAGCCACTCCTTAGCGAGTGCATTATTCCTCTCTTCTTGCTGACTGTTCCCTCGCGAGGGCCACTATCTCAAAGCCATCCCTCGTGCTAGCTCCGAGCTCTCATGTCGCATGGCTGGCGAAGACGATTCGTAGAGTGAGACACAGAAAGCCCCTTTATTTGCAGCCGGAAAAGGACTGGCGGGTGACCTTTCTCTTCATCGTCAGCACCCGAGAATCTCTTCCTCCTCCAGTTAGCCACCCCTCCGCGGGTGCATTTGACAGTTAGCCACTCCTTATTGAGTGCATCACTCCTCTCTTCTTGCCGGCCGCTCCCTTGTGAGAGCCATCGTCCTAAAGCCGCCCCCTGACCGGGCGTACCTATCGGAGCTCAATCTTTCATCTTTGTAAGCCGCCTCGGGTTGGGCGCTCTGACACCCGGCCATCGACACTTAATTTCCTATAACATGCGTCCACGCATTTCTCTTTTATCTTTGTATCTTTCTATCCGTTAAGAAATATTTCTGATTTGAACGTCGGAGGATATATTTAAGAGTAAGTCTCGCAAATTCTCTGATCTCCTATTTTTTAGTTATGATGTATAGGATCCAGGTTCGCAATGACGGAGATCGGACCCGCTTCAGTTCGACTTGTTTAAAAGATCGAGTGGCTTCCTAATTTGTACTATAACTCGGATTCCGGGACGCATCAGAGCCAATGCTAAGCTCACAAACAAAAATGTCACTCTAAAAATATAAAAAGGGAGGCTTAGTGCATAGGTTCCCACTTCATTGGTCTGGGTGCCACTCGAAAGTGATAAGGAAGCTAAATCAATGCCATATAACTCAAGCTACAAAAACACTTCATTTAATATTGGTAGAATCTAGCAACTTCAAACTAAGGATATTGAACTAGAAAGGAAGATGGCCCCTCTCAATCTTAATCTAACAACCTAGATTGGACCTGTAACCTAACAAGCAACGATCTAAGAACCCACCTGCAACACGGGATACCAAATAATAATGTGTGATAAATGCATCATCTCATCAACATTAAAAGAAACAAATAGAGATTCAATCATGTGCATCTTTTTCGTTTTTGATTCAAGAGATACTAAAGCACTGGTTACTAACAGTATAATATTAAAAGAAATCATTCTTCCATATTTCAGCTGTAAACAATGTCGCATTTCCAGTTTTTAGAGCAAGTTAAGTGTTGCTTAAATATTTCTATTTTAACAAGTTCACATTTGTGGATATAAGAATTGTATATAACTTGGCTTATATATTTTACTAGTTGTACTGGTTGACATGTAGTAGCATGTTTTCAATTACAACGATTAGAAATAATGATTGAATAATTTACAAAAAAATGAAATAAGTTGGTTGAAAAGATGTTAGAGAACAGTAATGTGGATGGCTGAAACTAAAGTAGTATGTTGGTGGCCACAAAAGTTGGGAACATGTCAGCTAAAAGTGAATTTCATCTCAAATCCCTCTCTACACTTGACATAGATCAACACAAAAGTTGGGAGTATAGTTTACATACCTGTAATTTTACTAAGTTAAATAGTTCAACACAAATGACCCAAACGTAATACAAAATGGTTAGTGGTTTGACATGACTTGGATGCCTATCAATAGGTTAGGTTAGATTAATGGTTTCTCAACATGAAGTCAGTTTGACACAACCTAAACCAATCCAACGTAACACAATTGCCAACTTACATATCACAAATGATGCATTTGATAGCCATAGGCCTTTCTTGCCATGGCCTAGTGGTACTCTCTAGTCATCATTTTATCGTACTCCCCCTTTCTGGAAGCAGAGATGATCTGGATAAATCAGTGGATGGAAATGAATCGAGTTCTTGTTCTCTCTGTTTGTGTATTCTGGTTGTGTTTAATCTGGTTATCTACCTTTTAGTGGCAAATGCAGTTGATTCATTTGTATGTGCAATATGCTTCAAATGGATTCCAGACAATAAGGAAGGGATGAGGACCTCAAAGGTCACCGGTTTCTATTTCGCTACACCACTCCATGTCTTTGAAGGCCTATCCCTTTCTATTCTCAAACATTAATCAGATTACTCTTTCTTACATGAGCATTATTTGGCTCACATTTCTAGTGTCATCTTATGCTCACTAGCTCACCATGAATTGCCCACTCTCGGGGTGCACAGCATCCGTAGTAGATGGAAAGAAATAAGCTGACCTTGAAAAAGTTTGGCACTATGTTTGACTTAGTTCTGGTTTAATGCTTTCTGGAATAGACTGAAACCACCTTAAACAATAGTGCGCAAAACTTTGCTGATGCATGAAGATGCATATGTACAACTTCCTTTTTCTTGGTACCTCTGTTGTGTTGGTTGGATTCCATATATGATGTGTAAATTAGTTGACATTTGGCACTTTGCTTGGGTATTAACACGTTGCGTGTTCTTTGTACACTAAGTATTGTTCCCTATGTTATTCTATAATATGATGATAATGGAAGGATCAAGTTTGAATAAGACGATAATTCTAAGTCAGAGGACCTGTTTATGCAATAATATATGTTTGTGGTTTATTGGCTAGAATATTCTTCAATGTTTGAAAGCTTTGTAATTTATACTAAGTTATGCTTAGACATATAGAACTAAGCTTGATTCTACAAAGTTGTGCCAACTTTGGAGATATTAAGTTGATGAGTTGATGAAGTTGTGGGAAGGTTGACTGAAAGGAGGTTGGAAAGATACTAGTATACCGAAGAACCAATATGTATTCATGTTAGGCAGGTCAACTATGGAAGTAATTTATTTGCTAATGTGGTGATGGGAAATTTAAGAAAATACAAAAGGGACCTTGAGATGGTGTGTTCAATTAATTGAAAATGTACAATACAATCCCAAGAGAAGTATAATAGAGAATTTTAGAGAAAAAAAACGTGTTTCCATTGCCTCAGCTGTGGATGAAATGAAACACATTATACCTTCATGCATGCCTTTTGAATATAACGATTTTGGTGGATGAGATAATAGAGGGCAATATTGCTAAGTTGTAAGTTTGGAGGGAGAATTTAGAAGCTTTAGGTTTAGAATTAGTTGAGAAAAGACTCAATATAGAAAATATAAATCTAGTAACAATAAAGAAGTAGATGGTGGAGAGGCGAGGATATTGACCGACTTTCTAGCAAAGATGTATTATTTGAAATATCTTAGAGCATACATTCATGACTCGTGTGATGTCTAACTGAGAATTTGGATTTGATCCAAGAGATTTTATATTGGACTATTGAATCTTTTAATTTGGATCCTACATACTACAAACTAAAGTGAGAGTTTTGAAGGAATTGAGACTCCTTTCGGATTATCCTTCGATACTCAAGTCAGTTTTCTAGATCCAACAATTTAAGTTAGGAAGAGAGAGTGTGAAGAGAGAGATAGATAAGTTTGGTGGGTTAGGCTCTGTATTTTGTGAAGAAGATGAGGTGCTTGGTAGACAGGCTTTAGACCCCCTTGTATGCAAGTTAAGAGTTGCTAGACCAAGCTGTTGAAGTCGAGTTGATCCCCCTTTTGTATTCAGTGATAGATTCTTTATAATGGAGTTATTGACCATTTTCCTCATCCGTGGAGTGGGGTTGGTTGCTATTTGCTTTGGCTAGCAAACACCACGCATGTTCAGAATCATGGGGGGATGGTTGAACGTACCAAATCGGGCTGATTATCTGCATTAGAGGGTGATCGGCCAGAGCGCGGAGCATTGACTAGGTGTGAGGAGTTAGTTAATTGATTGAAAAATAGACTTGGTACTATCCAGTCCATCCTGCTGGCTTAGTGCTGTCTACCTTCAGACGCATGGTCTTGACCTAGGACCATAACTTTTTGATGATCTAACTAACCGGTTGCCCTCCCATGATTTATAGTTTGATTGGTCTCTATCCGTGAGGACCCTTTATGGGCCTTGATCATTGGGTTTCCTTTGGGATTGCTCTATTGGTGCTTTGACTCTTTGGGCCTTTTTATGCTTATTCGACTTCATCAGCTCTCAAGCCTCCCTTTGTGTCCATGGGTTTGACCGATTTGCTTGGATTAGTTTTTAACTTTTTCCTGGACCTAATGCTAGTCCCCAGCCTTGAAGTTCAAAATCGGGCTTCAAGGATGAATATCATGTCTGCTCTCTAATATCGACAATATTGAAGTTCAATCGAGTCATCATGTCAAGGTGGTTGTGTCACTTGATCAGTATGTTTTGACCAGCCTTTCTGGCAGAGATTATCTGTACCAAATCTACATTGTAGCTATTGGAGTTTGTTGCCCAAAACACGTCATTTTAAGCTTACTTGTTGCCTATAAGAGGGGCAGATTTGTCTTCAACTTTCTTCTTCCACTGCCTCTAGCTTTTTCCATTGATGAAGTTTGTAAGGCTCTCTAAATCTCCCTTTGTCTGGAGGATCATCCATCTGGGATGAAAGAGGGGTAGAGACTACTTTGTGAAGGAACCTCATTGGGTGTTGACGATGAAGACTGCTTTGGTTTCATTTTTTAGACAGGGAGCCATCTTAGTTCCCTTCTTTTAGGTGGCATTGCCTATTGGATCATCATTTTTAACCGAGTAGTTGATGGCAGTCTAGTGGCGCAGGGCTCTTTCTTGCTCTTCCGCCCATCCTAACGGGGATGGCTGGTGTGCAAGCAGACAATCGTTATCATTCGGTTGATGCTCCAATTGTTTCAAGGAGTCAATTGATTGTTTTGGGCTAGTGGCTTTCACCTCGTGATGGTCTATGGGGGCAAACAACTATTACAGATAGTCATCTCCTCCCTATGGCTTGGATTGCCCATCGGCCCTTCTGTAATGTCCTTGGTTGTTGGAGAGTGGACATTAGGTTTATCTCTCACTTCCTATGTGAGGAATTTTCACAGGTGGAAGTTGTGATCAGGTAACAAATGCTAACTGAAGATTTGCTCGATGCTGCCTTTGTTTCTTCTTTTTATAGGATCCTTTTAGCCTGTGCAATGTATCTGATTTGAGATGTAACTTGTATGAATTTTTTAGTAAAAGTGAATAAAATATCTATTTATTTTGCTCTTGCGCATAAATTGGATTGCTAATTTGCTCTTTCTTTGGACATGTGTGTTTCCTTGGAAATACGTTGTTGCTTAATATTTTAATTAATCAGTAAATCTGGTTGGTGCTTCTTTGGTATTCAACCTGCTTGGTGAGTTGATGGATTGACCTCAAATGCTAACGTCTAATTTACAAAGATTCTAACAATTCAACTGTTTGGCAAGCCTAGACCCTTTAGTGCGTATTGTTTTGAATTAGTGCTTTATTTGAAATGCATCTTTTTAAGGAACTAAAGTGACCCTGTTGTTCCTGGTTTGCCATCTATCCTTGGACCCATTTAAACCCAAGTGTTGTGGACTGAGCCGTTACGTTCCCAAATCAAATCCTCTGAATTTTGCAAATCCTCAAAGCTTCCAACTTCATCATCCACAATTGTCAATGGCATTGTGTCGGTTTGAAGGCTCTGTTCGTTAAGGTGTTACCGATATTGCTTTTGCTTTGTTGCTTTTCAACATTGTAGCCCTATATGATAGGTATGGCATCCCTCCTGCCGTACCTTACGTTGTACTTGCACTTGAGGACAGGGTGTCGTTCCCTCAAGACGGTTTTGTACCCATTTATAAGGCCCATTTGAAAAGTGACCTTTGTATTCCTATAGCGAAGGAGTGTATAGAAATAATGGATGCCTATTCGATCCCCATAGATTTCACCTAATGCCATCTAATGTCTGGCGGCTTTGTGCATCAAATGGTGCTAGATGCTAGAATAGTGAAGCTTGTTTTTAGGTTTAATTAGGAAAATGGTTGGATTTCTTAGACTTTTTGGAAGGAGTTTAAGATCAGCGGGGGAATCCTAATTCTATGAAGAACTAAAAGGATAGGTACTTTTTTTTTTTTATTAAGGTTATAGTTGATTGGCCCTTGTCTAGTAAATGGGGGTAATGTGAACCCAGCTTATTCCGGTATAGTGAGTGAGAGCTAGGGCTTCAGCGCTAGGCCCAGAATTGCCCAAGAAGCATGCAGCCAAGTTGCATGAAACCAATAGCTTCCTCACTATCAACGCCCTACCTATTGTTGGGTGGTACACAGAAGTTGGGGGAGATGTCATGGGCAATATTCCTTCCCTCCCCATGAAGAGGGGAGAAGGAATAACCTTGAGATCTTCCCAAGTGTCTGGCCCAGGGGAGAATGGCTTTGTGGTTCTCCCTCCAGCTCTTTGGTTGCTCATGTTACCACCCCGCTTGTTCAAGATGAGGGGTCAGTGGAGATTGATGCTATCCCTGCCAAAAGTGAGGCAGAGAGGATGGTTGAACTCATCTACTAGCTTCTTTGGCTGTTCCTTCCGGTGAAGCCCTCGTGGCAGCTAAGAAACAGGAAATTCTAATCATCATTCTCGAGGAGTTCGGCAATGATTTACTTAAACTTTTTCACCATTTAGCTGGCAATGTTGAGCCTGCAGCCTAGGCAACTACTCGCAGAGAGTGAGAGCTAGGGCTCCAGCACTAAGACCAGATTTGCCCAAGAAGCATGCAGCCAAGTTGCATGAAACCGATAGCTTCCTCACAATCAATGTTCTACCTATTGTTGGGTGGTACACTGTAGTTGGGGGAGATGTCATGGGCAATATTCCTTCCCTTCCCATGAAGAGGAGAGAAGGAATAACCTTGAGATCTTCCCGAGTGTTTGGCCCAGGGGAGGATTGCTTTGTGGTTCTCCCTCCAGCTCTTTGGTTGCTCATGTTACCGCCCCGCTTGTTCAAGACGAGGGGTCAGTGGAGATTGATGCTATCGCTGCCAAAAGTGAGGTAGAGAGAATGGTTGAACTCATCCACTAGCTTCTTTGGCTGTTCCCTCTGGTGAAGCCCTCGTGGCAGTTAAGAAACAGGGAATTCTAATCGTCATTCTCGAGGAGGCCAGCAATGATTTACTTAAAACTTTTTCACCATTTAGCTGGCAATGTTGAGCCTGCAGCCTGGGCGACCACTCGCAGAGAGTTTAGGGCTTACGAAGAGCCCAGCCTACCCATTGAGTCCAGTCCTGCGGGGTTGACTATGGTCATCTGGGTTGGCTTCCTGGGTGACGAAGGTCCTTCCAGGGGGCTGGCAATGCTATACCTTTGTCAGTTAAAGCCATGAAGGTGCTCCTAGGATCCCCTTCTTCTGGTAGTAGGGGGTCATGGCACTCAAAGGGAGCACTTGATGCAAATAATCGTACTCCTCAGCCACTCCTTCCCATTGGCTGTTGGCCTCAACATCCCCTGATCAGGATATTGCTTGCTCTTCTTCCCGCTCCTTGGCCGATGAGGATCCCCTTTCCAAAGTGATTTGGCTTTTCCTTTGATTCCAACATGAGTATTGTTGCATAATGATCTTTCTAACTGAAGTCTTCTTACAATCCTTGGCTTTGCTCTACCAAATCAAGCATAGGATCTTGTTTTTGGAGCAAGAATTAGCACACCTCTTGAGGTCTTACATTTTTCCAGTAATGGCGAAGGCCTTAGAGGAGAGGGCTATTGTTGACCAGTGGAAGGTAGGGGAATTGGAAAAAAGAGCTGGCAGAGTGGAAGTATAGGACTAAGGAAGCTGAAGATCAGGTTAAATTACATAAGGTATGGTGATTGCTATTGAGGAAAAGAGCATTACGGTTGAGGATTGGATTGCTGCTACTAAGGCTTGGGTGATCGTTGCCGTTTCTAGAACTTTTAAGTTAGAGGATTCTTGTAGCCTTGCAAAGGGAAAGGCGATTGAGGTGAGCCAATGAGTATCTGTCGTCGAGTGTGCTGCTTCAGAGTGGCAGATTGAATGCCTTTAGCTTGCCGAGAAGCTTTGAAGGAGTGTTTGGTCTAAAGAGATTGGTTCCCTTCTAAATGCTCGGCTCATTGAGGAAATCAATCTCAGTAGGTCCTTGGTCTCTTTAATGGCTCTCAACTTTCCTTTGGACTACTTGGATGCAAGGAACTCTAGGCAAACTCCACACTTAGAGATGAAGAACTTTGAGACTTGCACTAACCAAGAAGCCTTTGCTGTGCCTGAGCCTTGACTGATGGGGAATCTCGCTGGTCCCCTTCTCCCAAATTGTAAATTTGTATTCATTCTTGATGTACTCTTGTAATGTTAATATAAATATATATCTTTTTTGTGGCTTTGAACTTTGATTTAGCCGTGAAACCTACCTGTTTGCATGTGTACATTGTGGATCCAGCCCCTAGGCATACGCGTTTCAGCTCATTTATAACATAATTGTTGAGTTGGCTTCCAACTAAGTCATTTGACTATCTTCGTTGAATTATGTGGACCCTAGTCCTCAACTTTCAGGTTAAAAAAGTGAAGCTTGTTGAAGGAGTTTTTTTGTTTACTGTGTATGAAAGCATCCCTAAGGTTTGATATTTGGGTGACTATCCTTATATTCAAATCTCATTGGATGTCTACCCACTCAAGTTTTGGCCTCTTGTGGGGATGTTGGACTTACTAGACTCAAGTCTTGGGCCTTGATGTAAGTGGCATCCTGATGGTCATCCAGTCTCTTTGGACTTTCACCTTTGGTGACTACCTATTTGGGCCGACACAATTAGCAAACAAGGTGTCAAAACCTCTTGTTTGATTTAGTGTCAACTTTGGTTTGTGTTTAAAACCTGTAACAATTTAAATAAACATGCATACATGAAAAATTGAACTCAAATTGAATAGAATATTTTATTCATTAACATGAAACCATCTGTTACACAGTACAAGCAGGACAAAGTAATGGGCTAGGTGTTCCTCTACACTCCTAGAAATCATTTTTCATTGGTAATAGTTTTTAAGGGAAAGGGTGTTTGATATTCGTGGGACTAGCTTCCTAGCCTAGTTTTGTAGTTTATACACCCCGTTCCAAAGTATTGGTGACACACGAAATGGTCCCTTTTATGTTGGGGACAACTTGTTCCTATGTGCTAGCTTCCTAGTGGCCTCGACGTTTTGCTATACTAAATAGCCAACTTCAAATGCTCGTACCTTCTCCTTTCGATTGTAGTATTTGGCCATCCTCTCCTGATGCATTGTTGCTCGATGAGCACCACACTCTTGTTTTCCTAAGGTAGGTTCAGATTTTGCCTTAGGAATTAGGAGTTCTACACGTGATTGAAATTCGTCATGTTGTAACTTGGCAGACCTATCTCCAATGGGATCATTGCTTCCATCCTGAAACACAGGTTGAAAGGAGTTTTTCTGGTGGTTTCTCTAGGTGTCTTTCGATACCTCTAGAGTACTGAGGGAGCTTATTTGCCCATGCTCCTTCGACCTTATCCTGCTTAGTCTTTAGCCCATTGACGATTGTCTAATTGGTTATTTTAGGGTGGCCGATTATTTAGGGATGTGAGACCGAAGTGTGGACCAGACAAACTTCAAGGCTTTAACAATACTTTGCAAACCTATTGCTAGAGAATTAGGTGCCATTATCAATGATTATTACTTTAGGGATCCCTAACTAACCAACGATGTTTTAGAGTAGGAATTCCGTGGCATTCTGTTCAGTGACCTTAGCAAATAAAAAATCCTCTACCTGCTTCGTGAAGTAGTTGATGACAACAATGATTAACTTTTGTTGACTAGTAGTCAAAGGAAAGGATCCCAATATGTCTAGTTTTCATTGTGTGAAAGGCCAAGGAGCCTGTAGGGTCTTGAGCTCCATAGGCGGCTACTTTAGGATGCTTCTATGAATTTGGCAGTTATAGCATTTCTTGACAAATTTTACGGCATCCCTCTTTATGGTGGGCTGACAATATCACTACCCCATTATTTTGAGGCAAGGATCTTTCCCCCATGTGTGCCCTGCTAATGCCGAGATGTACATCTCGAAGTATGTAGTTGGCCTCAGCTATGGTTAAGCAACACGTGGGGGGTATTGAGTAACCTCTTCGATATAATGACCTATCCAGGATCATGTGCCAACTTACAATCTTTATTATTCATTTGACCTCTTCTTGATCGTCCGGTAACTTACCAAATCGTAGGTATTCTAGGCAAGGACTCATCGAATTCGTCTCGTCGGACAGTTGGAAGACTTTATCTTGCTCTTCTATATGGCGTCTTTGTACAATTTTTCTCATATCCTCGGCGTATTGCTATGGCACCTTGATGTCATCATCTTAAAGAGGCGGTCGATTTCCAATTTCCTTCTTGCGGGATATGGATCATCTCGTACTTGTTGAGGCTTGACAAGAGAGTTTGGGCCTCACCGAGATACTTGGCCAAATCTAGATTGCCGGTCTCAAAGTTAGCCAACACTTAGTTAACCACTAGCTCGGAGTTGTTTTAGATGGTGAGGTTTTTAATAGAGCACTCATTGGCTAATTTAAATACAGTTAATAGAGTCTTATGCTCGGTCATGTTGATGGTTGCCAAGAACCCAAGTGTGAAGAAGTCTTTGAGCTCTATACTTAGAAGGAAAGGATCACTCCCGCTCAACTACTTGTTTGACAAGATGCCTCGTCCACATATAGTCCATCGAGGTACTAAGGGGAGCCTCAAAGGGTTCTGCGATCTGTTCTTCCGACCCTGGTGTCATTGTCTTCATGATAAAATTTGTTAGAGCCTAGCCCTTTATCAAGAGTTAGGCTCTAAATTCTATATTGAACTCACCCATTTTGATGGACCAGTTGATTAAGTGTTTGAATATTTCTAATTTCTGAAGAATCCTCTTAAGGGGTTGGTTGTTTAAGACTACGATCTTATGACCTTAGAAATAGGGCCAAAGCTTCCTTTCAGTAAACACGAAGGCTAGTGTAGTTTTTTCTGTTTGAGTATATCTCATTTTCCAATTGGCAAGAATCTTACCGATGTAGTACTCCGATTTTTGCACCTTTGACTTGTCTCTAACCGGGACGATGCTTAGGGCCGTGTTAGATATGGTGAGATACAAGTATAAGTCTTCATCGTCTTCAAGTCGGGTTAACAGAGGCGGGTGCACTAAGTATTTTTTTAGCTTTCAGAAGGCTTGCTGACACTCTATCCATCGAAACCCATTCGTCTTAGCCTCTCCCATGGCTTTGAGGAATGGGAGATATTTCTTGGTGGGTTTTTCCATGAATCATGGTAATGCTGCTAACCACCCAATAAGGCTATAGATATCCTTGACTATCCTGGGTGGCTCCATATTCATAAGGACCTTTGTTTTCTCCAAGTTAGCTTCAATGTTGTGTTGAGAAACTATGAAACCTAGTAACTAACCTGGAGTGACCCCAAATTCGTGCTTGGACGTGTTCAACTTCATTTGGTAAGTTTGTAGCACATTGAAGGCCTCTATGAGGTCTTAGATGTGGTCATTGGCATGTATTCCCTGGACTAGCATGTAGTCTATGTATATTTCCATGTTGTCAATTTATCGGTCGAACATCTTGGTTTTGAGTCTTTGGTAGGTCATGTTGGCTTTCTTCAAGCCGAAAGACATTACTTTATAGTAATGTCTTGTTCTGTCATGAATTAGGTCATTTCCTTGTCATTTGGGTTCATCCAAATTTGATTGTACCCTGAATAGTATTTATGAAAGTTAGCAATTGGAGACCCGAGGTTAAGTCTACTAGTTGGTCAATCTTAAGAAGCGGAAATTGTTTTTAGGATGCTTTGTTCACATCTGTTAATTTAATGCACATCCTCTAATTCTTATTACTTTTCTTTACTAGGATAACATTGGATAACAAATCTAGATATTAGACTACTCTAATAAATCCAGCGTCAATTAATTTCTTGACATCATCTGATATGGCTACTAGCTTTTCAACAAAATAGTTCCGCAACTTTTGTCGGATGGCCTTATGACCAGGGGATTGGACTTAATTAGTGAGTTATTTTCTTTATTGAAATCCACGGCATGCTCACCAATGTCAACACAAAGACATCTGAGTTGCTTTGTAGGAAATCGGTTAAGCTTTCTTTTGGATTTTGATCAAAAGAAGACCCAATTTGAATGTATTTGTTAGGGATATGTGGATCCAGAGGAACTTTGATTGGCATTTTGCCAGGTTGACCTCGTAGCAGAGAAGCTTTGTCTTTGAGGTCAAATTCATCAATGGGTTGAGTAGTCGAGCCATTAACATGGGTTAAGTAACAAATCTGCTTTGTGATCTAGTTTCATTCCACTTCTTCTATCCCACATTTAGTTATGAATTTCATTTTTAAATATGGGCCGGAGGTTACGGCCCTAAACATGGCTAGATTATAGAATGAAGGGAGAACTATTACCAAGAAAGTCGAGATGGGAGGCTATTTTAAGATGTGTTTCTACCATGACTTATAGGTGTATAATTTCCTTTATTTGGACTGACTCATTGTTTAAACTTTACAGTGGTCCATTGGATGGGTCTATTCGATGGCATTTTAGCCCTTTTTAAATGCATCAAAATAAAGAATAGTTTGTGAGCTTCCATTATCAATAACGACTCATTTCAACTAATAGTTTTTAACCCCATCCAAAATAAGCGTTAATACAACAAGAGTATCGAAGTAGGGGGAAATTATATGAGTCATATTGTCACCATTAAAACTAATAATTTTTTTCTCTAACCCTAACTTCTGTCTCGTGTGCTAGGGAACCTTTATCTTGATGCTCCTAGGTTGTTGCCCTTGCTAGTTTGGCGGACATCATACTGATGAATTTGGTTACCATCTGATTACAAGGTTGCTCAGGTGGATCTTTGCCATCATAATCCTTCTTTTGGTTGTTTCTAGGGTCCTGCATGTACTTTTTGAAGTACATTTTCTAAATCAGGGTCTTAATCTCTTTTTATTAGGGTCTTGTAGTCCTTGGTGTTATGACTTGGAGATTGATGGTAAATGTAGTATTTGGACTGATTTCATTCATTTGGGTTCTTGGCTGACTTGGGCCACTTTAGAAACTTCTCATTTTGGATCTATATTTAAACATTGGCTTGGGTATCAATGAGGGGTGTGTGGTATAGTGGCTTGAATTTTATTCTTCTTGATTCTTTGTTGCTTCAGGAAATTGTGGGTAGGTTCATTGTTACCGTTCCTTTGGATTCCTCCTTCGGATTGACCTGGGCAAGATTCATAATTTGGGCTCTCTGACCTCTTGGCGCTATGGCTCTTTTCGTTGTTGGCTTTCTCCGTCACGATATAGCCTTGGGTGATTACCTCTATCTTCAAGAATGTCTTGGGATCTTACTAGATCAGCGACTTGAAGAAGTCACTTGGTTGAATGGTTACCATAAAGACATTTAGTTTTACCTTATCAATGAGCTTCGAGATGTTCCAGACCTTTGCATTGAATCAGTTGAGGAAGCACTTGAGGCTCTCATTAGGAGCCTACTTGACTATATCAAGGATCTAGGCTGCCTTTTTTCCCTCCTAGTAGAGTCAAAGTGGGATAGGAATTGATTAGCCAATTCCTAGAATATCCCAATGGAGTTTGGTCCTAGTCTGTAGAATTGAATTTGGACGTCTTCCTCTAGCATTAAAGGAAACATAAGGTGGCATTCCCCAAGCTTTAGAAGCCTAGCAGGGTACGGAACTGGTCAAGGTGATCCATTGGATCAATACTTTTATTGTACAAATCCAGAATTGGCATTTTAAATTTTTGGGAGAGGGATCAATACTTCGATCATATAACTCTAGAGTTGGCATCTTAAATTTTTGGGGGAGGGCATGCTTGAGGAAAATGGGGTGTGTCACAATTGGGTCGTATGGTTAAAAGGGTCATCTTAGAAGACTTGATTCTCTATTCTTTTAATTCTTTCTTTGACCTCGGTTGTGGAAGCTACTCTTGCATTGAAGAAGATTTTCGAGTTTAAGTCATTTACAGATATGCTTGGTATTTGCCTAGTTGGAAGGGTATGTGGGATATTGTTGCAGGATTTCTCCTCCTGTGAGAATGTCATTTGGAATCCCATGTGCTTTGAGGATTCTGTCTTTCATGGGTTTCTTCTCTGTATCTAAAGTTTAAATAGTTTTCAAGGCACGAGGAGATAGGTTGATAGTGTGCCTTGTGGACTATTGGCTACTTAGGCCTGATCTACGTCTTCTTATAGGCGGCTTCCTTACTCTTTGACCTCTTCTTTGAGGTTAAAACTTAAAAGAGGGACCTGATCTTGACAATGCTGGTCCCTAAATAGGTTCCAAGGGACTTGAGCATCTGGGATATGTCCTAGAGTTGGGCAGCCATCGTTCCAATGTTTGGTGCAACTAGTGAATGAGTGCTTAGTTGGTTGTCATTGTTTGGAGGGTCTTTATGAGAGGGAACTCCCCTAGGATGCTGATATAATTGGCTATGCGCTTGAGTGTTCATTAATGGCGAATGATTTGTGGATCTTCGTGGGTGTGTTCTTGCTTTTGGGAGTTGCAAGTTTGATCAACTCGTTTTCTACAAATGATACCAGTGATATGTACCTGATAATCTGTATTTTAACTAAGAGATTCTGAATCAAACTCTTGATTTGATCCAGATTCCTCACACCACAAACCAAAACAAAAGTTTTGAAGGAATTGGGATTCACTTCTTAGATTATCTTTCAATGCTCATGTCAGTCTTCAAAGCCCAATATAAGTTAGGAAGAGAGAGAGAGAGATGAATAAGGAGGGCTAGACTTCAGATCTCTTTATGTGCTTGGAAGACAAGCTTCAGATCTCTTTATGTGTAGGCTAAGAGCTACAAAATTAAACCTTCGGAGTTGAGTTGATTTGCTGGAAATCAGGATTCTCTAGGTCTAAGTCTTTTGGTAATTTTCCTCTCTCAAATATCGAATGGTTGATCCGCTCTTTGCAGTGAGGAGTTGATATTTATAATTGTATGATGATCAGTGGTAGTTCCTTCACAGTGGAGGAACTACCACTTCTCATGTCCCAAAAATAGGGTTGGTTGCTAATTGCATTAGTCAGCTACCACCTCGCATGTTCTGAATAGTAGGGGGAAGGTCGAACATACTAGATCATGCTAATCATGCGCATTAGAGGAGTGATCAGTTGGAGCGCAGAGCATTGGCTGCTGCGTGTGCGAAGTTGGTCATCAATTGCAAAATTGACTCGGTACTTTCCAGGTTTCGTCTGGTTTCAGTGTTGTCTACCTTTATGTACATGGTCTGGACCCAACAACATAGCCATTTGGTAATTAAACCAGCTGGCTAGCCTCTCATAGTTCTTTGTTCGATTGGTATGGGTGTTCATGGTTTGGGTAACCAAACCTTGAATCATTTTTTTGACCCAAACCGGTTTGATTAGTTCGGCAAAATCAAAAATCAAAACCGAACTTGTTTGACTGGTCAAACGGTTAACTGGTAAAGTAGTTCAGTTACACCATTTAACTGATTTTAAACATCATAACAATTTCATTCAAATTGCAAATATAAAACAACTAAAATCTAAAATTATAAAACACCCAAATAATATTTTATTGTATAAATTATAACTTCTAATAATAATTTGTAATAATAAATTATAAATGATATAAGTTTTATTTAACCATAAACAATTATGTATGTTCATATATTTATAATTATATATTTATGTTGTCGGTTTGACATTTGCCATTTAAAAAATTGATAACTCAAAACCGAACCAAAACTGATAAATTTTTAATATATTGATCCAAAACCAAGTGGTTTGGTTATCCTATTTCAAGGCTCGGTTTTATTGGTTTTGGTTTGGTTTCTCGGGTCAACAACTTCTTTAATCGATTGGTCTCCAGACCCGTTACAGGCCTTGATCCATTAGGCCTCCTTCGGAGATGCTCTGTTGGTGCTGTAATTTTTTGGACCTTCTCATACTTAATCGGCTTCATTAGCTTTTGGGCCTTTCTTTGTGTCATGGGCCTGGCCGATGGACCTGAATTAGTTTTGATTCTGCTGGACACAACAATGAGGATGGAGTGAGCCATCAGGTTTTAATTCATTGGATGAGGGAAGTTTGTTATAGTAGAAAAGTGTCATCTGAAAATTTGCTCAAACTGAATGGAAATTACTACAAAGCAGCTATTAAGCCAGTCATACTGTGTAGAGTGGAGAGTTGGACTTATTTTTACCAACAAGTGTAAAAGTGGCAGTGATGGAGACACAGATTTTGAAAAGGATGTGTGGTTATACAAGGAGAAATAGGATTTGAGATGAGGTCATACAAGAGAAAATAGGGGTGAATCCACACAAGAAAAAATGTGTGAGATGTGCTTGAAGTAATTTGTTCTCGAAAAACGAATATCTCCTATTGTGCCTTCAAGAGATGTGAGAGCTTAGAAAAGGCCATTGTGAAAGAAACAGAGGAAGACCAACGAAGATTTTAAAGGAAATTGTTGGGCATGATCTTGTACATTCAAAAGAAAATAGGATTTGAGATGAGGTCTTACAAGAGAAAATAGGGGTGAATCCATATTAGAAAAAATGTGTCAGATGTGCTTGAAGTAATTTGTTCTCGAAAAATGAATGTCTCCTACTGTGCCTTCAAGGGATGTGAGAGCATAGAAAAGGCCATTGTGAAAGAAACAGAGGAAGACCAACGAAGATTTTAAAGGAAATTGTCGGGCATGATCTTGCACATGTTGACTTAAATGGGATACAACCTATTACACCCCGGGGGGGGGGGGGGGGAAATTGAGATTATAAGTTACACTTGAAAATTTCCCCAACTTAATGATATAAATTGGATTGGATTATAAACAACTAATCAAAAGACAACCATATCAATGTTAATCTAAACTGCAAGCAAACTTTTGTTGCTTTATTCAAGATACAGATCCATTACTCATTACAAGCAAAAAGTAGAGCTATCAAGACAGAAAATGAACTTTCAGCAGCCATTGACAACTAAGCTACCAACTGCAATTGACCACATTACTGCAGTAAATTCCCTTCATTAAGCTTAGAATTGATAAACCTTTAGCAACTGTCAAAGCTAAATTCATGGAATTGAGAATTAATCCTGATTGCATCTGGCCAGCCTGGTCTAAATGAGTCTGTAACAATTGTTGCTTCCCCCTTTTCCCTTGCTCTTGTAACTGAAACGTTTCTTTGTTCTCTTGTTTGTGATAGCCTTTGCGGGTGCTTACAACTAGTATGATGAATTTTCTTGTCAGCATTGGTCATTTGATTGTTGAAGAGAAGAAAGTGGAGTGAGTGCATCTTGTGGAGCAACTGCTTGATGGTCTATCTCACCGACTTGCTGCCTCACCGCCGCGGCGGAAGGAAAAGGGGTGGATATCGATAGAAGAGGTTTTCATATTTGCTGTGTTATCCGTGTAGTATTTATCATATAAACGATTGATCAATTCAGAATTTGATTAAAGGTTGTCCAATATATGAAGCTTCCCACAATGTGGGCTCAAGGGAGGAGGGACAGCTGGGATTCGTGATGCCAAGCGCTAGAGTTTGTAATTGGAGAGAGAGAGGATATTTGGTACATGTATGAATGCAGAAGCAGCAGGTCGAAGAGCTAATGTTTGCCCAACTTGACCTGTTCCTCTTTACCCCATGATCTCACTATGGCTGAGAAATTGTTTGCTGCGATGCCCATCATAAATTAAGGACTCATTTTATGAACTTTCTGTGTTGGTTATTCGCTATCTAGTGCAACTCTCATATTTGTTCCGTACTAGGGACCCAATTAGGTGGAAAAAGAAATTATGGAAAGCAGAGCAACACAACTAGAATTATATGATGCTAATGATTTGGGGTTTGAGCTTAGGAAGGAATTGTCGTGGAGGGTTCAAAATTTGACTTTAGTTTGTGCATATGTTGGAAAAGATAGTATTATTTGTGTTCATTGGTAGTCTATAAGTTTTTCATCGGTTCATTTTTGTTGCAGTGTGTGATGCCAATGATTGGAGCTTGTGATCAGGAGCACGGCAAAGATGAATAGCGATCAAGAGCTATGTTTTGCTGACTGCCGACTGCAAATTGATCAGACTGTTGTGATGACGTGCTCATAATTGCTGCCATTGCTTATGGTTTTACTAGCGCAGAGACCCTCATTCTAGTGTTTAACTGGCTGTGAGAAGGCATTTTGTTCCTTCTGTGATTGCAGCAGATGGCTGTGATACAAGAGTATTTGTCCAGGCTGTCTTGAAATCCGAGTGACGGATTTCCGTTCTTCCTGGTTTGTGTATTTGTAATCGAAGGATTTGCCATCTAACTAATAGAGTGGCTGTACTCTGCATAGATTCTCATGGTTTTGTTACCATTACTTGCCTGAGAATTATACATAAATTGTCTTCAAATCTTCCTAATACTTGCTGGCTAACTGTAGATCCAGATGCTAAATTAGCTCCTGTGTTTGCAAGGTTGAGTGTGTGCATTCGTGGTGAATAGTGGATGGAAAGTGTCCAATTGTAAGAAAATACACTGCTTGTGGTACCTTCTATTTCCTCTAGAATAAATCGGACCTTGACGGTACAGCGGGAGTTATTATGACATAATTAGATAATTAGGGGGTTAAAACCCTAGAAATGGTATTTACATATATAAGATATGATTGTATATAATGGATCTAAAATTGTTTCATTGCCGGAATTTCATGATCCACCCGTGATGCTTAAATCTGGCATTACCTGTTCTCCGCTGGACCACCTTTTGCAGCTGTCACCCCTTTTAAAGAGGTTTTTTTGCGTGCTTTGAAGGCTTATTTATTTGGCTATTGTGATATTTTCAGCATGTTGGTTATCCAATAGTCAAAAGTTTTATTTGTTTTTTAAAATATTGCTGCTATTAAAGTAATATAACAGTAATGCCTGATGTCTCAATAAATATA
>JAODPA010061659.1:0-11136 GCA_025585075.1 Nepenthes mirabilis | reverse complement strand
TGTAAAATGTTTTTAAAACAGTAGTTTAAGTTTAATTTTACTTTAACTGATAAGTAATTATATTTTTAAATGGTGATGGTGTATGATGTTGGTATATGAATTTGGATCCAATTTCTTTCAATAGTTTAGTTGGTTTATAATTTTTTATTATTCTAATTTAGTATGGATACTCTTATTTACTAATGATATGTTTAACTTCCTTGTTGTAAATTAGGACAACTTCCTTTCCTTCAATATCAACATGCTTTTCATTGTCTAACTCAACTTTGGATGGGTAAATATCATCGAGATCTTGAAAGATTTGTTTCTCACCATTCACGTGGCTACTACAGCCACTGTTCAAATACAGTATGCATCTAGCATTTCATTGAAGTGAATCGCCAAAGATGAACAGTTGTTCTATGCTACCATCAACAGCAAAACTTGCAATATTTGTCTATTCGAATTGTCTCCCTACTCTGTACAAACAATTACTCTCTGAATAATTAGTTACTTTGCACCAAGTGCACTTGGAGAAACAATCATTACCCTCAGGGTTAGTCTTCTTGCAAATCAATCAGTCGTGAGCAAAGGAACTAGGGTTTTGCAAGCAAAAATTTTCTCTTCCTTTACCTTTACTTCAACCTCAACCTCTGCTAGGGATTTGTTGAATACAACCTTTACTAAAGAAATCGTCTCATTGGGCCTTGCCTCCTCTAGATTTATACTTCATTTGAGGAAACAGAGATTCGGAGAGCTTCATTTTAGTTTGAACTGATGAGAGTGAGCCCATCAACTCGCGTACAATAAGTTAATACATATTTTTAGCTTTTTAATAATATTAACTTTATGCTCAAATTTTTATGTTTAACATCTGAGAATTTTCTTAACAATTTTCTTTTTAAGAACAGAATTGTCATAGCATTCAACATGATTAGCAATTTCTACCACTCTAGTAAAACATTTTCTAATTTTCTTGCAATCTTTTATTGATAGATCATCAAAATCTCTCCATAAAATTTATAATTTGAGAAAAATTGCTCTCTCCGAGCTTTGACTTCATTGTTGAGGACCGCCTAAGCTTGTTTCGCCTTTTTAATCCCAAAAGTTTTGAGATATATAAATTTACTCACACATTATTGAATTAGTCTCAATGCAAAATAGGATTTAATTTTGTATTTTGCTCATAGTTATTTTTCATCTCATCGGTCCAAATTGTACTACTCCCAACAAGTATCCATTCTTCATATCCAATCTCAACAACATCTCACAAATCTTATGAGAAAAAAGCTGTTTCAATTTAAAAACTCCAATGTTCATAGTGTTTTATCAAAATTTAAAATCTGAGTTGTAGTATATTGAAAAAATATATTGGAAGCCATGTATTATATTATGAGTGTTCCTTTGATACCAAATTTATTAAAGAAAAGAAGCAAATAATTTATTAAGGATCAAGGAGCTGATAGAATAGAGGTAGTTTTTATTCTTACTTTATTGAAAGAAAATACAGTACAATATATGGAAAGGAAATGAAGAGACAAACTTAATAATTACAATATATTAAACAAAACACCAAACTATCCATGACAAATTTCCATGCCTCCAACTTCCTTAACTTATGACCTCTGAGCCATTCATAAGTAAGTATAAATTACCTTTTTCAACAGTGAACTACTATTAACTATAGATCACGGCTATGTTACATGAATCAGATTGCCCAAACTAATCGATCATGGGTTTCATTATTTTTCACCGAGTTGCAAATTAAACGATCATTAGGCAGACCCAATCCATAGCTTGTCTTTTTTTTTTTTTTTTTTGGTGTGTGTTCTTTTAAGCATGTTGAATTGATTTCTGATGGTACACCCTAATAACTAGACTCAGGATGATCCGTTTGGATTGCATAACAAGATTAAAAATTATAAATTTAGTATCTAGCATGTTAGAGTTAGAGTTGGAATAGAATTGTTGGAGTTTTTTTATTAATGAGAATACAAAAGCAGAGCTTTTCAGTAGAATTATAAAATCACACGGAAACATAATATGTGTGTAATTCTTTAAGAGGGTTTCCAACCATAAAAGTTCTATGATCATTTGCTAACCACAGATTTGTAAATCTTCACATAATAAAGCCCTATAACCTTGCTAGATGTAGCATCAATTGTGTATTCATTTAAACAGAATCACTTTTAATTTTCTACTTAAGATAACTTTTTAACCCAAGAGATCCTTCGATTTACGTGCCATATTTATAGGCTGTGGAAACCGTATGGAGATTAAAATAGGCTCCTGGAGCTTGATATGACTTCTCGATCTTACATCTTGGAGCATAGTTCCTTAATAAATAGAGCCGATTGGACTCTTTTCTTTAGACGAAATGACTATTGTGCTCTTGTTGCTCTAGTTTACATGGGTGGTATTGTCTTTGGTCCCCATTTAGTTCCCTTGTCCATAAATTTGTTGATGTTGTGATTGCTAAGCTTGAAATTATTTGGTTATAGGTCATTTCCGTGTAAACCAATACCAACTTGGCATGGTTGATAGAGACAAATATTCTCACCATATGATGAAGTCTCGAGTTGCACCTGATGGGCGCTCGAGGCGTATTTTCCGATAAGCTCCCGCTCGCTTCTCACCTACATCACGCTCGAGCTCAAATTCTAGAACTAGGGCGCTCAATATGCGCCCAAGTTGCGCTCGAGCACGGGCCTGTGCTCGATGCGCGCTCGACGGGCTCTCAAGTGCGCGCTTGTTTTTATAAAACATGCACTTTGCATTTTAGGGTATGCAGATCGGTTTTTGAGTGCCGTTTCAGATAGAAAAAGAAGAGAAAGAGAGAGAAGAATGAGAAGAAGAAGATTTGAGTCTCCAGTTGGGTTTTAAATCAAGTTTCAGTCACCGCCAATCACACGTACGAAATTCTTATTGATGATAAGAATATCTATCGGATTTTATCTCTACTCTTACACTTTATATTTCTTGTAGGGGCTGTGTGAAGTAAGGGGGTTATGACCATTGAGATTTGTGGTTTGTGTAACCAATAAACTGTTACTAATAAAAAATTTTGGACACCGTGTCTCATGATTTTTCTCCTTCATTTAGTAGGGAGTTTTTCACGTAAAAATCGTGCCTTTATTACTTGTGATTGATTGTAGTGTGCTTATTATCATTTATTTCATATTTTCTCGTGGTTCAAATATGTAGTTTATTTCTAACAAGTTATATCAAAGATTTGGTTCGTGTTTGGTGTAATGACTTATTTGAATCGATGGAGGCCGAAAATAAAATGATTTGTTTGAATGGCACGAATTATGATATTTGACATAACAAGATGAAGGACTTGTTGTTTGTAAAATCGTTGCACCATTCAATATTTGCTACGCAAAAATTAGAATCAAAGCCTAAGGAGGAATGGGCATTTGAGTATGAACAAGTCTGCAGTTATATTACGCAATTTGTGGATGACAATATATATAACCACATCCGAAATGAGACACATGCAAGAACCTTGTGGCAAAAACTTGAAATACTTTATACCTCAAAGACAGATAATAATAAATTGTTTCACTTGATGAAGCTAATGCAAGTGAGGTATAAGGAGTGCACGTCTGCCGTCGATCACTTAAATAAGTTTTAAGGATGTGTTGATCAATTGAGTGGCATGGGTATAAAATTTGATGATAAACTGCTGGGTTTGTGGCTTTTGACTACCTTACTGGACTCTTGGGAGGTGATAAGGATCACTATAGCCAATATAGCTCCAAACATCGTGATAACCCTTAAAATAGCAAAGGGAGCGATGTTGAATGAAGAGATGAGACGTCGATCACATGGGTCTTTCTACGCACTCCGAAATATTAGTATCCAAGTTACAGGCAAGAAATAAAGGGCATGGCCTTAAACCTGCAAAGAAGAGCCGAAATAAATCTAGATTGAGGTATCAGAACCTTGAGTGCCATCATTGTGGAAAGAAGGAACACAACAAGAAGTATTGCTACAAGCGGAAGCGAGAAAATGTAGAGAGTAATGAAAAGAATGCAGATAAAACTCGAGATGAAAAAAGAGCTACTATTGTTACCGGGAGTGATCTTTGACTGGTGTGTCAGGAAAATGAGATGATCAATCTGGCTGATCTTGAAACAAACTGGGTGGTTGATAGTGGTGCTTCACTTCACGTCACATCACGGATGGAGTTTTTCACATCATACACTCTTGGAGATTTTGGAGTACTGAAAATGGACAATGAAGGTACATCCTGAATTGTTGGGTGTAATGATGTGTGTCTCACCACGAATAATGGAACTAAGTTGCTGTTGAGGAATGTTAGACACATCTCGAATATTTTGCTAAATCTAATCTCGGCAAACAAGCTCGATGATGACGATTTTTATAACACATTCTGCGAAGGAGTATGAAAGTTGACTAGAGGGGCTCTAGTTGTAGCTCGGGGCAGAAAAGTTTTCAACTTGTATGTGTTGTAAGCCTGGATTGCAGTGGGAGATGTGCATATTGTTAGAGATGATGGGTCTTCAAATTTGTGGCACCGACGGTTGAGTCACATGGGTGAAAAAGGCTTAAACTATTTAGCCAGTAAGAATTGTCTTCAGGGTGTAAAAACAACTCAATTGAAGACTTATCCTTATTGTATGGTAGAAAAGTAACGACAGATTTCATTCAATGTTAATTCATCCATAAGGAAGACTGATCTCCTTGAATTTGTCCACACCGACATATGTGACCCGTTCAAGGTGAAGACTCTTGGAGGAGCTCTTTACTTCATTACATTCTTTGATGATTGTTCTCAAAAACTGTGGATGTATCCGCTGAAATCGAATGATCAAGCTCCTATATTCTTCAAACATTTTCATGCCTTGGTTGAGAGGCAAACGGGGAAGAAATTGAAATGCATCCAAAGTGATAATGGTGAGGAGTACATCAGAGCTTTTGATGAGTATTGCCGATCTCATGGAATTCGCCATCAGAAGACTTCACCGAAGGCACCGCAACTAAATAGGGTGGTCGAACGGATGAATGAGACTTTGATGGAGAGGGTCCAATGTGTGCTTTCGGATGTGAAGCCCCCTGGTTCGTTTTCGGGGCAAGCCTTGAGGGTCGTGGCCCATGTCATAAATTTGTCACCGTACGGTACCTTGAAAGAAGAAGTGCATGAAAAGATATAGATTGAAAAAAAAGTATCATACGATCACTTGTGGGTATTTGGATGTAAGGCTTTTGTTCACGTACCCAAAGATGAATGGACCAAGTTGGAGTCAAAAACCAGACAGTGCATATTTCTCGATTACGGGGAAGATGAGTTTGAATATCAACTATATGATCTGATTGAGAAAACATTGGTTCGATCTAAGGATGTCGTGTTTATCGAGAATGAGACTACAGAGGATATTGGCAAAAGTGCAAATACTGCCTCCAAAAATGATGACAGTTGGGCAAGTGATTCAAATCTCACGCCGGCACCTGTCCGTTATCAGAGTGAAAATCAAGGCAATACCGAAGAGGAAGAAGACCATGAGATTACAATGCCCGATAGAGATGAGGATGAGGTTGTCACTCCTGATACTGCTGAGCCTATCGAGACTATTACACTTCGACGATCCACGAGAGATCGAAGACCCTATATTCATCTGTTGGTTGAAGAGTATGTGTTACTTACCGACGGAGGAGAGCCCAAATGTTTTGAGGAAGTAATAGAGGACGAACACAAGGCGGAGTAGATGGAAGCTATGAGAGAAGAGATAGCGTCATTGTATGAAAATTACACGTTTGAGTTGACAAGATTGCCAAAAAAAGACGAGCGTTGAAGAACAAGTGGGTCTTCAGGCTGAAAACAGATGAAAATAGCTCACAACCGAAGTACAAAGTGAGACTGGTTGTGAAGGGTTTCAATCAAAGGAAGGGTATTGACTTTGACGAGATCTTTACTCCAGTGGTAAAGATGTCTTCTATTCGAGTGGTGCTCGGGTTGGCTGCTGTTCTTGACCTGCAAGTAGAACAGATGGATGTGCAAACGATATTTCTTCACGATGATCTTGAGGAGGAAATCTACATGGAGTAGCCAGAGGGATTCCTAGTCAAAGGAAAGGAGCAACTAGTGTGTCATCTTAAGAAAAGTATGTATGGATTGAAATAAGCACCAAAGCAATGATACAATAAGTTCGAGTCTGTCATGATGGGATAGGGCTATCAGAAGACGACCTCGAATAATTGTGTCTTTGTTCGGACATTTTCTGAGGATGATTTTATTATTCTCTTATTTTATGTGGATGATATGCTGATAGTTGGGCGTAATGCTTCCCCAATCACGGAGTTAAAGTGATAGTTTAGAAAGTCCTTTGCTATAAAAGATTTGAGACCAACAAAATAAATTTTGGGAATCAGAATTTTTTGCGACTGCAAAGCGAGGAAGCTATGGATATCACAAGAGAGCTATGTGGAGAAACTGCTTCAATGTTTTAATATGAAAAAGTCAAAATCAGTGAACACCCCGTTGGCCAATCACTTCAAGTTGAGTAATCGGTAATATCCTTCTACAGAAGATGAAAAAGTATACATGAAAGGCATTCCCAATTCTTTAGCCGTGGGTAACCTAATGTATGTCATGGTGTGTACGAGACCAGATATAGTTTATGCTGTTGGAGCGGTTAGTCGATTCTTGTCAAATCCCAGTAATGAGCATTGGTCTACGGTAAAATGGATTCTAAAGTATCTCTGAGGAACTTCTAAACTGTGTTTGTGCTTTAGAAACAGCATGCCACTTCTGGTTGGGTATACTGATACAGATATAGCTGGTGATGTTGACTCACGAAAGTCTACTTCGAAATATTTAGTCAGGTTCACTGGAGGAGCCATTTTCTGGTAATCGAAATTGTAGATGTGTGTTGCTCTCTCCACTACTGAAGTGGAGTTCATTACTATAACGGAGGCAACCAAGGAGATGCTATGGATGAAGAAATTCATTCGGAAACTTGGTCTCAAGTAGAAGCGATATGTGTTACTTTATGATAATCAAAGTGCGATTCATCTTTATAAGAACTCATCATTTCATTCTAAATCAAAGCATATCAATGTGAGGTATCACTGGGTGTGGAATGTTGTTAACACGGGGTTGTTGGTGCTAGAAAAGGCCAGGACCGAGGAGAATTGATCGGATATGATAACCAAAGCATTACAATGGGAAAGCTTTAAACTTGCTGTTCTATTACAGGGATGACGATGAATGGCCCTACACGGTGGTGAGAAAAAAATTGTTGGATTATAGGTTACTTCCATGTGGACCCATACTCACTTGGCGTGGCTGATGGAGGAAAATATTCTCTTCGCATGTTGAAGACTCGATTTGCACCTGATGGGCGCTCAAGGCACGTTTTCCAGTAAGTTCCCACTCGCTTCTCACCTACATCACTCTCGAGCACAAATTTTAGAACCCGGGCACTCGATCTGCGCCCGACGGGGTCTTGACGGGCGCTCGAGCGCGCACCTGTTTTTATAAAACGTGCACTTTGCGTTTTAGGGTATGCAGATCGGTTTTTGAGCACGATTTCAGAGAGAAAAAGAAGAGAAGAATGAGAAGAGGAAGATTTGAACCTCCGGTTGGGTTTTGAATCAAGTTTCAGTCTCTGCCAACACACGTACGAAGTTCTTGCTGATGAGAAGAATATCTATCGGATTTTATCTCTACTCTTACACTTTATATTTTTTGTACGGGCTGTGTGAAGTAATGGGATTGTGACCCTTAAGATTTGTGGTTTGGGTAACCAAGAAAATGTTACTGGTAAAAAATTTCGGACTCTATATCCCGTGGTTTTTCTTCCTCGTTTAATAGGGAGTTTTTTACGTAAAAATCATGTCTTTATTACTTGTGATTGATTGTTGTGTACTTCTCATCATTTATTTCGTATTTTCTCGTAGTTCAAATACGTAGTCTATTTCTAACAAAAATGAGCATAGTGAATAAGTTGTGAAAAAGCACGTTTCGGTGCTCACGTGTTTCGACCCCGTTACAAGTATAGCGGAAGTAATAAAATAAATCAATTAAATTAAATATCCGATACACGTAAAGGATATTTAACTCTAGATGTATAAACAACTAATAAGCATGCACAATATGTATATAATAATGAACAACAATAATAAAGACGCGATTTTTGGTGACGAAGTGAAAACTCGATACCCACGGTATCAAGAAAAACACTCCGGGCTTCAACGGCCAGGGAAGCAATGCACTATGAAAATCAACTTACAGCTCGGGTGGTAACGACGCGCTAACCTAGCCGACTTACTCCCGACACGTGATCCCTACCAAGGAACTCCTTAGATTTGCCCGCGGCAACGGAACCGGACACCTTCCGGTCTTCAAGCCAATCTTCCCTCTCGTGCAACTTGAATTGCCAACCACGATCGGATCTCCTTCTTCACGAACCAACGTCTCCAACGAAGGTAGAAGGATGAAAGCTTTAATGGTGAAAGAAATAGAAAAAGTAATGAGAAAACCTTTAGAACATGAAACTCAAAGTTGTAGCTTTTGGTTTTCTCAAAAGAAACAATCGCAATGGAGCATAAGAGCCTTTGTCCTCAAAGGAGGCACGAAAACATTCAGTTTTGAATCCTTAGGGTTTGAAGAAACATAAGCCAATATTTATATAGGAGCCAAAAATCGCGTTTGAAATTCTGCCCGTTGGGCCGCCGCTCGAGCGGGGCTCGAGCGGCCGTAGTTCTGGTTTATCGGCTCGAGCGGCTAGTGAGCGAGCATCGAGCGGCCCCCATTCTGGATTATGAGCTCGAGCGGCAAGCGGGCACCAGGCGAGCGGGCGGCCCTTGGACCGTGCTCGAGCGAGTGGAGGGCGGACCAATGAATTTTAATGAATTTTAAACCGGCAACCCACAACCCGACATCAATAAAATAATACATATGGTCACGGAATATGCCAATAAGACAAATGTCTCTAACAATCTCCCCCTTTGGCAATTCCGTGACAAAACTCAGAAAATAAATAAATACAAGTGAATCACGGGTTCAGACACCACCGAGATAGAACCCGTGTACATGAAAACCTACGCCTAGTGATACAAAAGAGATACATAAAACATTAAGTAGCTAAACACGAGCAGCTGAGGCGATGTGATGAAAACCTGCTGTGACATCCTGTATACTTTAGGGTCCTGATCAAGCAAGGTTAGTACCAACAGGACAAAAGATAATAACAATTTAAACGGCATGCATGGTACATAAGCAGGAGACACATACAACAATACTCCCCCTAAAGAAAATAAACAGTACTCCCCCTCAAGTAATAATAACGTGAACTAATATGCAAATAACAAAAACACTCTCCAAAAAAATAAAAGGCACCCCTAATCTCCCCCTATCAAAGAGATCAAATCTCCCCCTTTTTGTCACGAATAGCCAAGGGGTAATTTAGCTCACTCTTCTTAACCCAAACTTGTCTCCCCGATGCTACTTTTTGATTCAATATTTTAACTTGTTCATTCAACTGTGAAATGTGATCAACAAGTTGATTCATGTTTAGCCCTTTTCGTTGGTTGTACCAATGATTTATAGTGTAGCATTGAGGACGAATGTGGCCAACTTTTCCACACGCATGACAAGTAGGAATAAATTTAGGAACGGTGGAACGGTCCTTAAATCTTTGATTTATGTTGATAGAGGACTTGACCGATTTTGATGATTTGTTCACCAATTTTTGATTAGGTAAATTTTGCACATGAGTTGAGTCAAATTGAGAAGCCACACGTCGAGCTGGTTGCTTAGTGAATTTTGATGTGTTAATGTGTTGGTGTGGCATTTTCTTGGAGGGAATAAAGATTGTTTTGGGTTTCACGACATTTCGGAACATATTTTCATCATATCCCAACCCATGTTTATTTTCTCCACTTTTACCCAACCCAAGCATATGATCAAGTTTAGCTGACCCATTTAAGAATTGTTTTAAATCTTTTCTTGTGGCCTCCAGTTCAGATTCCAAGGTCGTGATTTGTTTAGAAGATGAGATTTTCAAATTCTCAATTTCTTGGCGTTCAGTATCAACCTTGGATTGTAGAGATATTTTTTCTTTTTCCAAATCAATGATCCTATTATTTAGGGTTCTATTTAATTTCTTAACTTTCAAACATTCCCTAAATAATTTATCATAAGCCTCTTGAAGGCCATCAATTTCAGCTTCTGACTCGGCCTCAGAGTCATCAGATTGACTAATATTATCTACAGAATTTTCACACACGGAGGTCATGAAGGCCATGTATTTGACAGGGCCATTTTCAGAACAATTTTCACCCTCTTCTTCTTCGTCATCGCTTAGGGTCACATTAGCTTTAAAGGCTTGACCTTGTTGGCGTTTAAAGTTTGGACATTCAGCCCGATAGTGACCAAAGCCTTTACATTCATGACATTGAACATCTTGAGTTGTCTTTGATTTGGAATCCTTAAGTTCACGACGGTTTTTCTTTTCAAATTTAGGTGAACGTTTGTCATCAGATTTGTTCGATGAAGATTTATTTGTCTTTAAAAACTTTTTAAAATTCTTGACAAACAGGGAAAATTCATCATCACTACACGATTCTACATCGGAATCCCGATTTCGCTCTTCCCTACTTGATTTTAGAGCAAGAGATTTGTTTTTCCTTGACTGGGGCAAGGTGTGCTCATAAGTTTGTAGGGATCCTACAAGTTCTTCAATCTTCATTTTATCAAGGTCCTTGCTTTCTTCGATAGCCGTGACCTTAGGTCTAAATCGTTCAGGAAGAGACCTAAGAACTTTTCTAACAATTTTATTCTCAGGAATTCGTTCTCCTAAATTAAATGTGGAGTTCACAATATCATTCAATTGAGCATAGAACTCATCAAAGGTCTCATCATCTTTCATTTTTATTTCTTCAAATCTAGTGGTGAGCATTTGTAATTTTGAATTTTTAACAAGCTTCGTGCCTTCATGAGTAATTTCTAAAATGTCCCACGCATCTTTAGAAGTCTCACACATTGAAATACGTTTAAATTCATCGGGAGATACAGCCATAAAAATAGCATGTAACCCCTTACTATTCCAATTACATGCATCAAGTTCCTCTTTAGTCCACAATGACACAGCTTTTGGTTGGTTATCAACGGAACTTGTGGGTGGCGTC
>JAODPA010061648.1:0-11136 GCA_025585075.1 Nepenthes mirabilis | reverse complement strand
TGTTGTTTTGGATTGAGATGAAATTAGATAGGCTGGGCTTGTTATCGGTGTCTAGTGCCCATTTTTATTTTGTGGAGTCTGTAATTAGATGTCCTCTTAAAGTCCTTTGATTTCTTCTGATGTAACTCTTACTCGGGGTATACCCCAGCGCCTTTGTTTTTTCTTCAAGTCAAAACACTTGGAGAAAAAATATTATTTCTGTATTTTTTTTCTCCCATTTAATCCAAAATACATACTTACCAAAAAAAAAAAAGCTGTTGCTCCCGGATTCTGAAGACGAAGCTCATCTTGAGTTTGTAATATGTTGGTTGTTGGCTGATAATGCTAAAATCGTGGCTGATAGCTGCTGGCTACATTTCGTTGCTGACATTAAAAGTTTTTGCCTTGGATTGGCATGATCCTTGTTTAGGAACCATCTTGTGTGGTTTTCTAGTTTTGTATGAATTCCTACATTTTTGTCTTTCAGTAGGTTTCATCTATTGTATCAAAGTGCTCGGGCATGCCCTAGCTTTTTAGGTTTATACCCAAGTCAGAAGAACACTTGGTGATAAATCCTAATTTGTAATTCTTTTCTCCCATTAATCCAAATCACTTACTTACCAAAAAAAAAAAAGTAAACGGTAGCGGCAAGAATGAGGCGGAAAGAGAGTGCTTTGAGTTTTTTTTGGTAAGCAAAAAGAGAGTGCTTTGAGGTTTTTTCATTTCCCAAGGTTTGCGGCCCAGATAATGTTTGTACGCCATTTTGAATATGGCCAGCTAATTTCTGCCTTTTGGCGCATCATACGCCAAACTTCAAAAGAGAAAATGCAAGTAACATAGAATACAAGTTGACGGTTGCTAAATGTATGTGCTAACACGATCCAAGGTGCTAAGCCTTTGGCACATTACTATCCACAGAATAAAAGCATGTGCCAGAATCAATTCGAATCCTAGAGAGAGAAGCACTCGCTTCTCTCTACGTTTCAAATTTTGTTTTGAATTTTGCCCGCATCTTCTGCGGCGCTTTGAACGCGTTTCTGCGGAGACCCTCCTCTGGTCGGGCGGCGCCGGAGCCGGCCACGGCCGGCTTCCTGGTTGCTCAGCCCGGTCGCCTCCCGTTCCTGATTCTAGATCCCTTCGTTTCCGGACCTCAGATCTGAAACGTCGGCGTCCTATGAATCTTCGGCTGCTGCTGTGAGTTCATTTTTGCTGACTCAGGTTGGGATGAAGGCCTTTGAGGTCTCATATCTCTCACAAGATAGATTCCTCTTCTCCTCGGTGCAAGCCTAGGGTTGAGCTCTTGAATCGTTTCTCCCATTCAGATGGGGTTGTAGGCTCCAGTCTCCCTTTGGGCTCCTTTCGGTTCATTCGCCTTTGTTGCCGATTGGGCCTAGTTTCGGTTTTGGCTGCCGGCTGGTGTTAGTCAGCTCTGCCCTCCTGGATTTGGTTCTGGGATCTGATATCTGAAGCTTCTGACGGCTCCCGCGCTGCTTGTTGGATCTGCTGCTCTCAAAGGTCTGTATTTCTGGCTCTGTTGCGCCTGTTTCCCTTCTGGTGGACGGATTGGGGGACTCCGTGTTGCGCTAGTTTGGAGATATTAGGCCGAAGGTCTGAAGAGCTGGCCGTGGACCTTCGGGTTGCTAGCGTTCCTCCTGCTGCGATGGGGATCCTTCAAGTTGCTGCCATTTTTAGAGCTTTGCTTGATGGCAACTGATTTGGGTTGCAGAGGACTGTTGGGTTCTCACTTGACTGCATTTTGATGGCTGGTGCTCTCGCTCGTTTCTTTGTTTCTGGCCGGTGAACGGGCTTGTGCTGCTAGCTTTCCTGTTTTCTTAGCTAATGTGTCCCCTCCCGTTGAACGGATTGGGGGTGCCCGTGCACTTCTGGTTGGGGACTTCCTGGCTTTGGTGTGAAGAGCTGGTTGAGGTCCGTTTGGTGCCTGTGATCCCCTGAAGCTGGGCAGAGTCTGCTGTTTGTCTGCCGTTTTGTGGAGCTTAGCGTGGTGGGCTTCTGGTTTTAGCTGGAGCATTGTCTGAATCATCGGTCTGTTGTTGTGTTCCTATGAGCCTCTGCCGGTGTGTGGGACGGGTAGGGGGCCGCCTGTGCACTGAATTTGGTTTTTGGTCGAACTTTTTTTTTTGGTAAGTAAGAATTTTGGATTCATGGGAGGAAAAAATTACAAACTAAATGTTTTAACTCCAAGTATTGAACTTAGAGGTAAAACATAAAGTGTTAGGGCATGCCCCAAGCAACAAATACATCAAGAAAACAATAAGAACTACCGCAAGGTCCAAAAATGAAAACTACCATCAATTTCACACAAGTAAAATCAATGTAAACAACATCAACGATGTCGACACTACTACCCATCTTGGATCTTCATCGGAACAGGATTGTAACCCACTGACCAGACAGCTTGACATCACAAGAGAGCATGCATAACATCACCTACATTTGCTTCGGAGCAAATCGGAACGGCCGCACCCACCCTGGAGCATGGTCAGCGCAACAGCCTTGTTCAAGGCTAACTGAAGTTCAAAACTTCCCAGCCTCACCACCCAGAACCACAATCCAGATTCCAGCAGCAAGAAATGCATTACAGGACAGCCGCAGGAGAATTGTGCAACGCAGGAAACAAGCAGATCAGCAACCCAGTGCATCACAGCAACACAGCAACACAGTGCATCAAAAGTGCACCAGATCAGTATCAGCAACACGGCACAAGCATCATATTTAACAACCTAACAGCAGATCTGGACAACAACAACGGGCCAACATGGGCATGAGCAACAATCCTGCTGGCACCCATGGGCAACACAAACCATTCTACATCTTAAGGAAGCATTTGCCAGTTCACTATGATCCTGCTTCACACCCCACACCACATCAGAACTAACAACCCAGCACAGCAACAACCCTCAGCCAACAGCAATAAATATCCGGTCTTATTCTCCTGCTGCAACATTCCTCAGTCATTTAATAATTATCCGCCCAATAATCAGCAAAATAACACCAGCAAAGGAGATCCGTATATCAACAACAGTAAGATTTTAATCCAGCAGTCCTAAGAAAATTAACCAGAAAATCTGCATTGAAATGGCCTTATCTACCAGTCCCTGCTGCTACAAAACCCGAGCAGTAGCAGAAGTATCATTATTGTATCAAACCCCAGCATGAACAAAGGCTCCCAAGTATTTCCGGCAGCGACAAGACTGAATTATAAGATACATCGAACTGGCCCTGGACCGTTTGGTCTTTTGCCCCCTTTGTTGCAGGGGAGTTCTCTATGTCGTTAGGCAATAGGTGGAGCAGGGATTGGACTCTGTTTCGGTTTGTTCCTACCTGTATGCTGGCCATGCCTGCTCGAGGTGATTTGGATAATGGGAGTGCTATTTCCTGGTTGCTGAGGGTGGCGGCTGGTTGTATGTTGTGTGTGTTGGCTGGCGATGGTATGATGTCTACCTCAAGCTAATACTCTATTTATTCAGTTTCTTTGGAGTTCAGCTGGTTCTGTTCCAAGTGCTGCTGAATTTTCCTTTCTGACGTCGGTTGGCTGCGAAGCTGATTGATTGCTGTTGTGCCATGTTGAAGCTGGTCTGTATTTGAAGTCTGGCGCTGGTGGCAGTGCAGGGTTTTAACCCTATTTTATGCTGATGTTGAGGTATACTCTCTGGAGGACCCTGAATTGCAGTGTTTTTTGAGGTTGGTGGATGTGCTCCTGCGAAGATGCAGAACTGCAGGTTGCTGGCATCATCTTGCTGTCAGTTTTGTGAGGCTGTGGCTGGTGATTTGCTGGCCCAGTTTTGATGATGGGTGAGATGCAGGTGTTGCATTGGATGCTGTTGGGTTGTGGCCACTGTCTTTGTCTGCGAGAATGTGATGCCTCTCTGCATCTAATTTGGTTCCTGTTGCTCCTGCTAAGGGTGTTTGGAGCGGTTTCGGATGGGGCTCGGTTGCTAGTTCCCTCTGATGAAGGAAATTTTCCTTGCCTGGTTCTGTTTTTGGCGCTTCTGGTGCTGAACCCTTTTAATATTTTTTTGATGGAAATGTCATATTTTGTCGTTTCTGTTAAATGTTGTCCTCCTAGAGGCCTTTTTGTATATTCTGATGTACTGTCCGCTCGGGATATGCCCTAGCGCTTTATGTTTTATTTTCAAGTCAAAATACTTGGAGATAAAACATAGTTTTTTATAATTTTTTCTCCCTTTAATCCAAAATACTTACTTACCAAAAAAAAGAGAGCATGTGCCAGAGTGTACTTAGGGCCCCAGACAATATTAAACCAAGCCACTTTTTCTTTTGGCTCCTGAAATAACCCATATGCTGATTTGGTTGAGAAAACCCCATAGTTGCCTACACACCATTTAACCACATCTCTACAGGAGGAATCCGAGTTATAATGTGGCATGCTACCCGCAATCGCAGCAACCTCCATGTCAAGAGGATTAGGCCACTTCCATTCTCCTTGATGGATGATATCCTTGACTTTTGCATAGACAGGCAAACCAGTTATATACCTGACTCTCTCATCGAACCATTCACAGAGAGGTCCAAGGGGGAGCCAATACACCTGACTCTCTATTTGAGAGATTGAAAATCTTGTTTTGGGTGATAGCTCATCTGATAAATTAAGCATCAAAATGGTTATGGTATGACCGAAGTCTTTTTTTTTGTTTTTTCAAGATACCGAAGTCAACCTTGAGATTTTATAAGCGGATAGACCTGTCTAAGGATTATATAGATAAACTTCGGTATCTTGAAGGAGAAAACAAGTATCAGTACTGAAAGTGGATGTCAAGGGACTATAGGCTTGTTATGTTTTAGTGCCTTCAGGAATATGAGAAAGGAAAATTACTTTTTTTTTTTTTGGTAAGTGAGAAAGGAAAATTACGGGTAGGGTCAATTGCTTGGAAAATAAAATGCCACCTTCCTAAGTTAGGAAGTGGAGTTGTGTCTGGAATGTTGGGATAATGAAATTTCAAGATGAGAAAACCCTTATGATTTCGTACTAGAACAACTCGCTAATCATGATTATGGAGGACATGTTTAGGTTTAATCAATGGGCTTATCAGTAGGCCAACAAGATCTGAAATTGCTCAGTGTAGAAGTTTTGAGATTCTGAGGTTACAAATTATTAAGGCCTTAAAATTTTAGGTAATGATTTAAAACTGTTTCAAATTATGGTGACTGTCATAGTTAGGACTTCTTGTTCTATGGTGAATTGAAGATCTGTGAGAGTTATTCTCGTAATATGGATATTTGAGGACAATTTTAATCATGGTTACCGTATGATTTGGGTGTTCGAAATGGAATATGTGTCTTATGAAAATGTCGAATTGAGGACATACCAACGAAGTAGTGAGAATGTAAAGTATCCTGCTTTTGAAGTCTAATTGTAGCCTGAAATTTATGTTGGGATTTTAGCTAAGTTTGGTAAAAGAATTGGAATGTAAGTTGTGATAGTGATGGTAAATTACTTACCAAAAAAAAAAAAAAAGATAGTGATGGTAAATTGTAATCGGATGGCTTGGAGTTAAAAGATTTAATCAGAGTGCGCAACGGAAATGTAGAGAACATGTATATTTTAAGATTTAAATTAAAATTTCGAAGAAATGCTCAATCTTGAGATTTTGCTCAAAGGAAGTAAGGCATATTGCTTGTTCAAGGTTTAGAACAAAATCGGAAAAAAAGTTAATGAATTGGAATTTGCTTGCAGATTTGACAAACTTAGATGGTATGGAACGAATCAAGTACTAAAGATTTAGAACAACTCAGCAAAAAAGGAAAAGCGACCTTGCGTATGTTTTTTTTTTTTGGTAAGTAAGTGATTTGGATTAATGGGAGAAAAATTTACAAGTAAGGATTTATCACCAAGTGTTATTCCGACTTGGGAATAAACCAAAATTGCTAGGATATGCCCCGAGCACTTTGATACAACCGATGAAACCAACTAAAAGACAAAAATGCTGGTATTCATACTACACAAGCGAACCTCTCAAAAGCGGTTCCTAGACAAAAAAATAACATGCCAAACCCAGGCAAAACCCTTAATGCCAGCAACAAGATATAGCCATCAGCCAACATCCACAAAAACAAGATGAACTGCACCTTCAAAATCCGAGAGCATCAGCAGCCGTGTCCCTTTCGAACAAGGCCAGCAGACGCATCATCATCAAAGGGAGGACAGCCGACCAGCAGCTGAAATCCAACAAATCCACGCCACAGCAGCCAGAATAGCATTCCAGCAGCTCCAGCAAGGCTTTGCCACTTCAGCTCCAGCAAATACATCAGATTCTGCATCACTGCAGTTAGCAAGCAGCACAATGCAACTCAGCAGCTTCACATGCCACCACGAAAACCAGCAAATGGCATTCAAAATGCCAGCAGCATGATATTCTGCTACTGCAAGAGATAACTGGCGATGGACTGCTGCTGTTCGGCTTGCGTGGAGGTGGAAAGGCAGAATTATAGGTCCATGTCTGATGGACTCTACTGATTTCGTATTGCTGTTGGATCCATCCGTCATGCTGTTTGGCTGTTCATGTTGATGCGCATGTGTATATCCCCGGGCTATTCTGATCTGATGTCGTCTCAGCCAATGGTTGTTGATTTTGGTGTGGAAGGATGCTGGCAAGGTTTCCGAGTTGGATTTGCTGTAAATCAATGGTGTATCTCATTCTTCACTAGATGCTGCTGCTGATGCTCGGGTGCCTTAGCCTTTGCTGGGTGGGATGATGGCGCTCTTCGGTTCTCCCCAGCTGCCTTTCTAGTGCTGGATGTTGGGCTGTTAGGAGCATAAACTGGGGGATGATAGTTGGTATAGATAAAGTAGGTGTGCTTGCACTCTCTTGCTGGTGTCGGGAGAGTTGTTACCCTTGGTGCATAGCATGTTCATCAAGTTGAGGGGCTTTGTGGCTATGTTGATTTTGGTTGCCACAGTTGATGCGGTGTGGGTTGTGGTCTAGTCTCATTCTGAGCTGACCTGTTAGCCTTCTATAGTTGAAGCATGGATAGGTTCTGTGGCATTATGTTGCATGAGTTTGATGGTGATGGGTTTTTGTAAAAGGTTTGTTGGCTAGATGATGTTGTTCACTACTTTGGTGCTGTTTGGGTGCTTAATATGATGGTTGTGATGCATTGTGGTTGCTGATTTGTTTTGCGACTGATTATGCTACTGGCCCCGTTTTCGGTAGTTGTGCGTATGAGATGTTGTGAATGCTTCTGATGCATTGATGCAAAATATTTTTTTGGTAAGCAAAATAGAGGTGCTGTTTCATTTATCTCTCTTGGTGCATCCCTCGGGTGTGGCCTGGTTACTGCATGATGCTGCATATGGGCTGAAGACAGATTCATGCTGCCTGTTGCTTTTAAATTCAATGATAATGGCTGCTGAAGATCTGCAAACGGTTTGGTACAACGATGTGGAAGCTATCTGCTGATTGAGATCTGAGTGTTATGTGTAGATATATTGCTGGAGCCTAGCTGTTGCTGAACTTGATTCTTGATACTTCTGGCGGTTCATTGGTCCTTTCTTTTTATGATTTTCTGGATGCTCCTTTATATACCAAGGTTTACATTGACCTGCAAGGGGCAGTGGCCTGAAGGGGGGTATGGCTGCGCTGTATTTGACTACAAGGCTGATGGCTGTAGCTGGTTAATGGTGTTGGCGTTGGGTATTATAGGGTGCTGTTTGGCAGTGTCTGATTAACCTTTCTGATGTTGGTGAACCAATGATGGTCTGTGGCTGATTCTAGGATTGAATGGGGCTGTGTAGATGTCCTTGATCTGCTATCCGGTAGTTACTTGTCAATGCAGATGTGCTGTGGATGGCTCCTGCAGTCCTGGCCTTGATGCTCATTTTCCTTGGATGCTGAAGATCATTGCTTGAATTTTCTTCAACAGTGTTGCTGTTGTTGATTTGATACTGAAACTCAGCATGCTTGAGCTCCCCTATTAATCTATTGATGGATGGCAATGGGTTGCTGTTGCTGCCATTTGTTGTTGTTGGGGGCACTGCATCGCTGGGGGTGTTCTCGGTATTGCTGGAACTGTTAGAGTTCAGGGTTAAATCTAGATTTATCCGATCTGGGTTGGGATTATGAAGCTGTTATCGATTATGCTGTTCGGATGCTGCTGTGGTTGCTGATTCCGTTGGTGCCGGCTGCCTATTTTCTCTTGGGGTTGCTAAAGGTGTTGCTGAAACCTCGGCTCCAGATTGCTGCACTGTTAATGCTGCTGCTGGTCTCTTCTAGTCTTTGATCGCTGGATCGGTATCACACGCTTAATGTGTGTTTTATTTTGTAAACCGAGTTGATCGGTTTTTTTGTTTTTTGAACTTCTTGATGTATTTGTTGCTCGGGGTATGCCCCAGCGGTTTTTGTTTTTACTCCAAGTCGAAATACTTGGAGCAAAAATATTGATTCTGTAATTCTTTCTCCCTATAATCCAAAACACTCACTTACTTACCAAAAAAAAAGGACTCTACTGATTTCCCCTCTCCTGATAAATGCTGCAGTGTATGCTGTGTTCGGCTGCTTGCTGCCCCTGCTGGCAAGTTCAGTGTGTTGATTATTTGCTGCTTCTAATTGGCGGATGTGTGAAGATTGGTTTGGGATTTTGTTGTGAGATTCTGTATCCGGAATCTGATGGGTGGTGCGGCCTTTGCTGGAAGGAATTGGCTGCAATTCTGGATTGGGAATGGCCTTCCTGGTCATTTACTGCTTGATGCAAATTGCTTTAGTATTAGTATTGAGCTATACTGCTTGAAGAGGTCGGTGCCTTGGAGTTAAGGATTCTTTTGTGTTGGTGCTGCTATGTTCAACAGCCGAAGTCGGTGCTGCTGGTCTTGGAGCCTACACAGTGAGAGCTTCCTTGTCATGCCTTGCCGTGCCACTGTGTGACGCCGATTATGCTGGCATCATACAATTCCCCTGCTGAAGGTGTGATTGGCTATTCAACAGCTCCCCTCACCAGCTGCGGGTGATTGCTGGAATCTAGGACCTTGATGTTGGTCCTATGTGGTAATGGAATGGCCTTGGCTGACATGAAGATGCTGTTGGGGATTTGTTGGCTTCAGTTGTCAACGTTTGGAGTTTGGTTGGCCCTGGAGGGCTACTGGATGGAGCCTTCATGCTGATGCTCTTTTTGCGGTCTTGCCCAGTGGTGGGCTGATGACGTTACATGATGTGGTGTTGATGATGATGAATGCCTCCGTGGGTGAGTCAATCCTGCGTGGTGTTGCCTGATGATTCCAGCTGCTGGAATCCCTGGAGAGCATTTATTTTTGCTTTTGTATAATGACTTTGATCATTTTCGGTCTTTTAGATTATTCCTCTTAGAGGTTTTTTTTTTTGAAATATCCTATGATGTACTAGATGTTCGGGGGATGCCCTAACTTTTTATTTCTAACTCCATGTCAAAAAACCTGGAGTTATAACATAGATTTTGTAAATTTATTTTCTCCCTTAAATTCAAAATACACACTTACTTACCAAAAAAAAAATGAAAGACCTTTGTCAAGGGAAGAAGTGAAGTGACATCCACAACTCCACAACAGTTGCCCACTACCCCAAATGAACAAGCCGCAGTTGCAGCAACACTTTAGCCACTCCTGGCAGCATGCAAAGCAAAACAGAAGATCATCACAAACCGGCCAAAAGGATCAGCCAGCGAATGATGATCATCCTATGCAGACCAAACAGAACTGCTGCAAAACAGCAGCAGCAACTAACTGGCAGCATGTACCAGACAACAAGCAACAAGCAGAAGGGCCTCCACCAACACAGAAGGTCATATTTTAGCCACCAGGAAGCAGCTTTCAACAACCATTGGCCGGCAGCAGAGGCAACTTCATATTGCAGCATAGCGACATCCTATCACAGGGCATGGTCAGCACCAGCACCCGCAGAATCAGCAAACAAAATTGCAAAAAAGAGATCGAGACAGTAGATTAATCCAAAGTCCCTCAATCCCATTCTGGTCGCAGCAATAGAATCAAAATTGCAGCAAACCATAATTCAGAGAATTCAAAGCCCTCAACTTCAGCGACCACAGTCTCACCCCTAACAGTCCTCAGCCAGCTCTTCAGAACCACATCCAGAAGATCCAATCCTGAACAGCACGGCATCCCCCAACCCATCCAATAGGAGGAAATACACTGGGAAAGAACCAAAAGAGCTACCAGCTAGCATCAATTGAATCCGATCCACCATCAGCACAGGCGAGCCAAGAAAGACCTTAGTCAAGGGAAGGAGTGAAGAGACATCCACAAATCCACGGTAGTTGCCCACTACCCCAATTGTACTTCCAATAGGCAGCAGTTGCAGCAACAATTTAGCCACTCCTGGCAGCCAGACAATAGCAATCCAAGAGACTGCTACACAAAAGGCAATAAGCAGAAGGCCACCACCAACACAAAAGGACATATTTCAGCCACCAGGAAGCAACCTTCAACATCCGTTGGTCGGCAGCAGAGGCAACTTCATATTGCAGCACAGCGACATCCTTTCTCAGGGCATGGTCAGCACCAGCACTTGCAAAATCAGCAAACAAAAATGCAGAAAAGAGATCAAGATAGTAGATTAATCCACAGTCCCTCTAGCCCATTCTGGACAGCAATGGAAACAATAAAAACCAGAGGAGGCAAATAGCTGCATAACCAGCATCATGAGAAACGGCACTGTCATCACCAGACAGCAGGCCAGTGAGAAGCCAACATCCCATAGCCGCTGGCTGCGAGCAGATGGAAATCCATCGCACCCGAAGGATCTCTTGCATCAAAGCAATCCTCAGCAAGCTCTTAGAGAGAGAAACTCTCTCTTCTCTCCTGAAATTCAAATTCGAATTTCCCTTCGACGCTCGTTCGGTCCCGGTGGCTCCGACGCCGGTCATGGCCGGACCTTTGGGGGCTCCCCACGGTCCGCCCGCGGACCTCAATTCCCATGGTCCTCCTGTTCCTTCTCTTCCTCTTCAGTCAAAGAAGGACCAACCTGTCTCGTGTGATTTTCCACCTCTCCACCTCTTCTAGGAAGCTGGCTCTTGGCTAACTTACTTGGGCAACTGCCTCTGTTACTGTAGCTTTCTTCCTCGATTTTGAATTTCTGCCCAGCCCGCCTCTGTTTCACGCTGCCGGCGCCCATGGCGCCGGTCGACCCTTCT
>JAODPA010061637.1:0-11137 GCA_025585075.1 Nepenthes mirabilis | reverse complement strand
CATAAAATGCTAGTACTTAATAAAGCTTTTAGAATTACAGTAAATGTGCATCTCCCAACTAAGAAATGTCATATTTTTTGAAATTGTTAAAAGTCTTCCTTTAATAATTGAGAAACTTTTAAAATATGCATCACTAACTGACAATATAAGTCCACATAAATACTCCTCAAATTCCATTTACACTAACACCTGCAAAATTGCAGTATCCAAACTAAACACACCGTCAATTGTAGACCGAATCTTCTGCTGTTGTAAAGCATCACAAATAAGTCACACCCCCACTCAATGGATTAAGGGGCACTACACCTTATTCTTGAGGTATAGGTCCTTTATATCGGTCTAAGACTATTGAATTCATATCAAATAATAATGGTATTTTTTAATTTTTTTAAAGCTTTTATTTTCTAATAAAACATTTGACTCGATAAATTCATGTCCAAAGTTTTTGAAATCAAAGCACATAGAATGCACCTCAGAGGTGAGGTGAATAGCCATCTGCCGCCGGTTGCATCTTCACGGCAATATTTGTGGCTATCTCCGCAAAATTATATATTTTGAAGCAACTTCTTTTAAAATAAAGAATACAATCATTTTGCCTCATTTGGCTAATACTTAGAAGATTTTCTTTAAATTAGGTACGAATGAGGCTTATTTGATAAATTGTATGCCTTTCTTTCTCTCAATTGCAATAGTGCATTTTCCATCTGAATCAACCACGATAACATCGCTCATTTGGACTTTTCATTTTTAATAAATTGTCAATTTTAAAGGATATACTCACATCCCTGGTTACTATGACCACTATTTGAATACCATTCATATTCATTTTTCTCTTTTATAGCATAGTTGGCATAGAATAGTTGCTCATCTTTTTCTATTTTTTCACCGTAATTTGCATGATAGTTGCTTTTGATGTGGCAATCTTTAATAATGTACCCAAACTTTTTTCAATATTGAGGTTATATTTTTCGATGATATTAACAATCTTTCTCTATATGTTCAGTCATTTTATAGGTATCACATAGAGGACAGTAGCTATTTTTCTCCGCGGGATTAAATTTTTGATCACCTCAATTTTTAGAGATTTCTAAATTATCTCCAATTTCCTCTATTTCTAAAGCTTTATGCTCTAAAATTATCTACTCTCTTTCTGATGGGTACACCAGTAAAGAGTTGGACCACAAAGGAGGAAACGGCCCAAATCACCAACAATCCATTTACATCTAGAGGGTCAACACTACTATTGACCGAATGAAAGGCTGGTGAGCCAACAAAAGCCCAAAAGCTAGGTGGCCCATTTGGGCTCAGGATGATCAATGCATCCATTGACTGGAGAAGTGACCAGTTTACCAGCTGAGGATCAAGCCTCATGTGGCCCAACCCTAAATTGGGCCACGTGTCCGTCGTCAAGCTAAGATGGTCACCTCCCCTAACTTCGTGCGCCTCCAAAGAAGGCAAGATTTCCTATAACGATCACCTCCAAAATCAAGACACATCCCTAAAGAAAGGCTCCAAAATTCACTTCCTATCTGCTGGAAACCCTAACGGTTATAGAACGCAAAAGGAAGGAAATAAACCCAATGACCATTACAGCCATAAAGGCGTCTATACAAGAAAGGTAACAATCCCCAATAGAGCACGAGTATCAAGCTCCTCTGTACAGGGAAGGCAGCCTAAGACTATGGTTATAAAATGCCATGGAAGCTCTCTTTAATGGCATCACTTTCTCCATACACAAAAGCCCTCAAACAAGTACAAAGCTCTCACGCTTCCAGTACTTGAGCAACTCTACGCTCTCTCTCTTCCTACTACTACTTCCCAGTGAACTCAATACTTTGAGAACCTCATTCCTCATGAACACCAAAAGCCTCTCAGTCTACGAGAGCAATCCCACTCCAGCAAATACTCTATGCATACATACTGTATTTCTCTGCATCCACCTTATACCTTTGAAGGCTACTTACTGACTTGAGTATCTGAGTATTTTCGATGGGATAGCATCCCGTTGTCACCTGACCTCTCGTTTGGAGTTATCATGTGCAGAATCTAGACTTAGTAGATGAACAATTTGACTCGAATCTATTTGAAAGTTGGATCCAAGACGCATCATTGGCGTCGCCTGTTGGAAGGCTTACAAAAAACCTTCCACTTCCAACCGCTTTCAATCTTATCTTCCAAATCAGTATTATCAATCAAAATGGTGAATACCAGAGCGCAAACTAGCGATCCCGCTAGAGATTCTACCTCACCCAACCAGGACTACTTTGCTGGTAACCTGGTCAACGGGGTACCTGTACCCTTCTTCTAAAACCCGACAGAGTAAATGAGCAATATGAATAAAATACTTCAGATGTTTTACACCCGCTAGGAAAAGAAGCAGCAGGGGGCTCCGTCTGCCGCGGTTCTTACTTAGGCCTCCAAGAGGGAAGGCAAGAAGAAGAAGAAGTCGGCCAAGAAAACTATGAGACCAGGCAACACTCAAACTCCAAAGGCCTCTAATGCCCAGAGCCGTCTAAGGCTCAAAGGACGTTTGGGCCATAAGAATCCGGACAAGAGTCCAAAGCAGAGGAATCCTCTATACTCTCGGAAGGAGCCCAAACCTCAAGCTCAGGAGGGAGCTTCCAGGATCGTTCAATCCACCAGCGACACCAGCTGGCCAGTTACATGCCGCACTACTGAGAGAACAGTGTTGAGGACCTACCTCAACTCCAAAAGATCTAGAAATGCCTCCCAAGTGGAGTCAAAAGTCAAAAAGATCTGAAACCGCGTGTTCAAAGACAATGAACACGCCATTGATCTAGACAGGTCTCCCTTCATGGCTAAGATCTTGAACTGCCTGTTGCTGGCAAAGTTCAAGACCCGAATCCTGAACTCTTATGATGGGAGTGTTGATCCCGTGGATCACCTAGACTACTCTCGCATCCATTTGAGTCTCCAGGGCTTGGAGGATGCAGTGATGTGTTGTTACTTTCCTCTCACTTTGAAGGAAAATGCCCGTATTTGGTTCCACCGGCTCCCATTAGACTTGATCTGGAGCTTCCATGAGCTCACCGATCTCTTCCTAACACAGTACGCTTATAGCCGCTGAGAAGAAAAGCAGCCATAATATTTCTCCCACATCAAGCAAAGGTAGGGAGAAAATCCAAAGAAGTTCCGAGATCGCTTCGTAGCAAAGGCCAGAAGGATCCCCAAGCTCATTGAGGAGATGAAGCTTCATTTCCGTGTTAACACACGGGGACTTCTTCAGGCACTTGGCGCACAAGAACCCACAGACCTTTCAGGAAACAAAATATATCACAGGGCCTATGTCGCAGCCAAAGAAGCTAACGAGACAAAGTGTCATGATAGGACTGACTAGCTTCGCCCTTTCCCGGCCTAGGAAAAGAGGATGCACGGTGACGGCGATCATCCCCGTAGGAAGCAACACAAGATCGGAGCATCGAAGAGAAGGGAGTACAGGCCGATCAGCCTTACTCCCCTAATCAACATGTGTGCCAATATTCTTATGCAGATCCGTGAGAAAAAATTCCTCAAGTAGCCCAAGCCACTAAAGAAAGCAGAGAAAGGAAATCTAGCTAAGTACTGCGATTTCTATCGATCTTTCAGACACTCCATGAAAGACTGTAAGACGCTTCAGTGGGGATTGAGGAACTCATTCGGAGAGGCCACCTCACCAGATTCGTCAAAAATCGCGAGCAGAGCTCTGACACCTCAGGCAGGGAAGGACCAGAGCCATCTCAATCATAGAATTGGGTCGCGATCGGAGTGGTCAATATGATCACAACCTGACCGGCCAACACCCACGCAAATCATAGGGAGCAACAAGCTAGGCGGAAGAGGCAACACATGGAAGAGAACATCATTAGCTTTAGTGATAATGACATAAATCATATAAACTCCCCCCACGCTAATCTCTTTGTTGTTTCGGACGGTAGCGTAAACTATCACTGAAACGAGTTTTTATCGATAATAAAAGTTCAAAGGATTTATGTTATCTCGATACCTTTTTTTAGCTTGGTCTAAAAAAGAGTCAGATGGAAACTGTCAAAGGCCCACTTTATGGCCTTGACGACGAACCAGTAGCCGTCCAAAGAATAATCTAGTTGGAGGTCACCCTTGGCACGTACCTAAGAACGGCGAGTCATACACTCACTTTTTTGGTTGTTGACCTGTCTTCCGTATACAATGCTATTCTAGGCCGGCCGTGTCTAGTAGCATTCGAAGCCATTACCTTAATACCGTATCTCAGGATAAAGTTTCCACTAGCATGCAGTATCGGTGAAGTGCTAGACGACTAAGTCACTGGGCAGATATGTTACATGTCCTAAATTGCTCCAAGTGGCGGCATAAGGGTAGGAGGAGAATTAGACCATCGAGATGAAGCAACCTTGTAGCAGGCGTAGTTTAGTAAGGAAACCAATCTAGTGCCACTGAATCTGGAGAACCCAGAAAGGTGTTTACAGATTGGAGGCTCACTTACCAGAACACTGCGTGACAACTTGATAGCATTCTTGCCACAGAACGTTGATATCTTCGTGTGGACTTTCGCTGACATGCCTTGGATTTCGGTTAGAGTAATGGCCCACAAGTTAGGCCTCGATCTTGACCACAAACCCATTAGGAAAAAGCGAAGAAACCACTCCGTGGAGAAACTCATTGCCATCCGAAAGGAGATGAAGAAGCTACTAGCTGCTAGCTTCATCAGAGAAATTTGATACCCAGATTGGCTCTCCAACGTCCTCCTGGTAAAGAAAAGTAATGAAAAATGGCCGGATGTGCATCAACTACACTAATGTCAACAAAGCCTACCAAAAAGATAACTTCCCTTTTTATAGAATCGACCTGTTGGTGGACTCGACATTCAGACACGAGCTACCGAGCTTCATGGACGCGTAGTCGGGTTACAATCAGATCTAGATGAGCCCAGAGGATGAGAAACACACGTTGTTCATAACCGATCAAGGCACCTACTGCTATAAGGTCATACCTTTTAGTCTAAAGAACGCATGTGTCACCTACCAGAGGCTCGTGAACAAGATGTTCGAGAAACAGATCGACCGTAATATGGAGGTGTACGTCAACGACATACTCATCAAGAACAAAACCTCTTGCGACCATATTCACGATCTGACTGAGTCCTTTGAGGTGCTCCGCACGCACAAAATGAAATTAAACCCTTTAAAGTGTGTTTTGGGAGTATTCTCAGGAAAGTTTTTGGGTTTTATCATCTCTCAACAAGGGATCGAAGAAAACCCAAAGAAGATCAAGGTCCTCATGGATATGACTCCACCACGGAGCGTCAAAGATATCCATAGGCTAACCAGACGACTGATAGCACTGTCCCGCTTCTTAGTAAAGTCAAGGGACAAGTATCAGCCTTTCTTCAAGGCTTTAAGAGGGACTAAAGAAAATGGTTTTCAATGGACTATGGAATGCTAAGCAGCCTTCGATGAGTTAAAGCTGTACTTGGCTAGTCCACTGGAGGTATCTGGATGACTGAAAACTGGATGACACCTTATTGGAGGTATCTGGGAGATGAAATACTGTTAGATAATGCAGACGAACCTAAGTGGATCAAGAAGACCGCCGGCTAGTACACCATAGTCGATAGACGATTATATCGCTGTGGTTACTCGACTCCGTACCTCCGGTGCCTTACTCCTGAGGAGGTCAACTATATCTTGAGCGAAGTTCACCTTGAGATATGCAGATCACACATTGACGGTAAAAATTTGGCATTTAAAGTCTTATGCTAGGGATATTACTGACTGATAATAAGGAAGGACGCCTTGGAATTCATGTAGAAGTGTGAGAATTGCCAACTCTACGGCAATCTTCACTACCAACCACCCACGGAGTTGACATCTCTTCAAGATCCTTGGCCTTCCATGCGATGGGGGCTCGATATTCTCGACCCATTTTTCATCGCAACTAGGCAAAGGAAGTTCATTGCAGGTATTGACTATTTCACTAAATGGGTTGAAGTCGCCTCACTGGCCAAGATCACTGAGCATAATAAGCAGATTTGACATTTTTGAGGTCATCGTGACTGATAACGGAACCCAATTCTGAGGAAGCACATCACCTAGTATTGCACTAATCTAGGCATTAGATTGGTCCACACTTCAATGGTATACCCGCAAGCAAACAGACAGGTAGAGGTCACCAACCGTACGCTACTCCACGGTCTGAAAACCAAGTTGGAGGACGCAAGGGGCTCTCGGATTGACAAGCTACCTTCTGTCCTATGGTTTTACTGGACAATTCTAAAGGAATCAACTCATGAGACACCCTTCAACATCTGCTATAGACTAAAACGGTAATTCTAGTTGAGATCGGGCTCCCAAATCTTAGGGTCGAAGCCTTTGATCGACTAGGTAACTCCCATAAAGTTAGGGAACACCTAGACTTACGAAAGGAAGCCCACGACGCAGTCAGGATGCGAATAGCAGCCTATCAACAACGAGTCACCCACTATTATAATAAGAAAGTTAAAATGTGGCAATTCAAAATTAGAGACTTAGCCTTGCGAATTATAGAGGCAATAGGCAAAACCGCCAACCGAAACAAGCATTCCCCAAATTAGGAAGGCCCATTTCTAGTCTCAGCCTTTCTATAGAATGGAACATACAAACTTCAAAATCAGAATGGTAAGTTGGTCCTACGAACATAGAATGCGATCCACCTCAAGCGCTACTTCTAATGAAAACCTAGGTAGGTCATCTGTGTGCATGAACATATTTGTAACATATGTTATCATTAATAAAAGAAAAGTTCTTTTTTATCTTGCATTGTGCTGTGTGTCTTCCTCCTTTCCTTTTCTTTTCCATATGCTTGTTTGCTTGCAGGATTACACAAATAAATGACCTAGACTGCCTCTAAATCGGATAGGTTTTCACCCATTCGTGATTAAACACTGGTCATCCAAGCAGCCCGTAAGCAGTCGAATTAAATCCTGGTCATCCAGACAGCCCGTAAGCAGTCGAATTAAATCCTGGTTATCTAGACATCCCATAAGCGGTCGAATTGAACCCTAGTCATCCAATCGGCTCGTAAGCGGTCAAATTAAACCCTGGTCATCTAGGAGGCCTGTAAGCGGTCAAATTAAACTTTGGTCATCCAAGTGGCCCATTCGCGGTCTAAACATTAGAGGGTTTAAACAATATACGTGACAACCTCCTTTACTAGGAGATAGCGTGATTAGTAAACAACGGTCAACAGAAGCAAGGTGCTCCATCCAAAAGCTGTCCGCCTAAGTTTATACATGGATAGCGCCACTAAGCCTTAACTCATGCTCTAATACAAATTCAGGCTTGGTACGACATTAAGATTTACCATCATATCTCTTCAAGGTATATCTAAGGAGTAGAGCTCCCAAGAGGAGGCAGGAGAGGCCCCTGATTAGCCCAAGACCGGCCCATGAGGCTCTCACAACAGTTGGCAGAACGGTTTGCTCGATCAAGGATATCAACAAAAAAACTAGGATACACCAGTCGTGCAATGTCTCGACTAATGTTGATGCCTTCTCACAACTGTACCCACAACATCTGAGAAACCTCGTGTGGACGTATACGAGTAGATAGCTCGTTCTCCAATGATGCTATCCATCCAAGGAGCTCGTCAATGTGTCTCACTACCCGGGCAGCTTCCTCTTTCAGTCTTGCATTTTTCACCTTCAAATTTGACAAATTTGACTGAAGAGTAGTTTTCTCCTCTTGGTGCTCCGCCCTAAGAAGGTCCACTTCCTCCTCAAACCGGGTGATCTCCTCTTCACGATCTGAGTTCACTAGGTCCTACTGATGCAGTCCCTTGCACATTGCACCCATGACCTTCTCCTCCTCTAAACGACCAAAAATGATAAGTAACAATAGCAATCAAGAGGAGTAAGAGAAGGGAAGCTTCAAAGAAATTACCAGGATGGTATCGTCACACTCGATGGTGATGGCGCCAGCCTTCCTCTTGCGCTTAGAGGATGAGAGTCTCATCTTCTCGACCGAAGACGATGGTCCCCAGCAAGTCCTCTTGGCTTCCTCACAGGAAACCAAGTGATCTCTCCTAAACTTAGGAAGATGATCCTTCACTAGTCGCAGTATGGGCTCCACAGTAGCCATCTCCTCATCCATGGGAGTCCCTGCGAAGGCACTGGGAATCTTACCCCACTCTCTGGACAAGGGACAGGACTCGTCAACATATACAAAGAAGAATCGGTCCTTTCAGTTCTATAGGGAGTCGTAGATGGTGTTGCTGATATGGAGCTCCCTAGGGGATAAGGAAATCCAATCCCACTCTGGGTGAATCTAAATATCACCCTAACTACCTCCGTCGTCAGCAGCCATGAAAGGTGGTGAAGGAAGATGCAAAGTGAGCATAGGTATCGTACGGTATTAGCATGGAGCCATGCGATGGGAACCTGGAGAGTAGTGAAGATGTCCAGCAACCTGTCTAGCACTACAGGACATAACTCAGTCCTCAGGTTGGCCTCGTACATAGTAATGTGATCCTTAGGAGGGAAACAAGCCCTGTCCTCCTCACTGAGCATTAGAAATACAATCTACCATGGGATGTTGTACTTAACGTATAACTCTCTCACCTCACTGGACTTAATCACAGAAGCGATCTAAGTAACAAAAGGAGCCATGGAAATGGAAGTAGGAGGAAGACGAAGACTTAGAAAATTTTTCAGAAGGAAAGCGTGGAAAATTTAAAACGAACAGACTAAGTACATAAAGGCACGCAAATGTTAGAGAAGGGCAATGCATCGAAAAGGTACGCCCATCATTGTTGATATGTGTCGCTTCTAGAGAAAATGCAGTCGAATCAGATCCTCCGACACATTAATTATCAGGATCGCAAATTCACTGCATGTTGACACGTAACCAACTTTTGGACTGACAGTCTGGTAGTATGTTGGCGCGTCATTTCAATTCCCACCAGAACGGTATGATGACAGTTCTCCGGACTCTTACCAGAAGGTCAACAAATCCTGTCAACCCTTCCTTCATCAAGTTCATTGGATTCTTACCTAGACGGTCAACAAATTTGGTCAACATTTCCTACCCAATTCTCTGGACTCTTCTCAGAATGTCAACAAATTCGGTCAACACTTGCTTCAGCAAGTTCTCCGAATTCTTGCATAGACGGTCAACAAATTCGGTCAACATTTTCTGCTCAGTTCTTCAGACTCATACCAGAACGGTCAATGAATTCGGTTAACACTTCCTTCAGCAAGTTCTATGGGTTCTTGCTTGGATGGTCAACGAATCCGGACAACAACTACAAGTCACACAATCAACAAACCAAGAGTCATTGTCAATTTCCTCGCTAAGTTGTCTCAGACAAGTTACTCAATCAGGCGCATCCCATCTTAAACATACTAGAAGTTGGAGTTTCGGACCACCAGCATAGGGGGCTAGTGACAGGTATGCCAGTAACGAGTTGGACCACAAAGGAGGAAATGTCCCAAATCATCAACGGCCCATTTACGTCTAGACGATCAACGCTACCATTGATCGGACGAAAAGCTAACGAGCCAACAGAAACCCAAAAGCCGAGTGGCCCATTTGGGCCTAGGATGGTCAACGCATACGTTGACAAGAGAAGTAACCAGTTGACTGGTTGAGGACCAGGCCTCATGTGGCCCAAGCCTAGATTGGGCCATGTGTCCGTCCTCAAGCCACAACGGTCACCTCCCCTAACTTCGCGCGCCTCCAAAGAAGGCAAGCTTTCCTGTAACGGCCACCTCCAAAATCAAGACGCATCTCTGAAGGAAGGCACCAGAATCCACTCCCTGTTTGCTAAAAACCCTGGCAGTTACAAAACACAGAAGGAAGGGAATTAACCCAACGATCGTTACAGCCATAAAGTCACCTACGTTAGAAAGGTAACAATCCTCTACAGAGCGCAGGCATCAAGCTCCTCTGTACAATAAAGGCAACCTAGGGCCATGGGTATAAAAGGCCATGAAAGCTCCCTTCAATAGTATTGCTTTCTCCACGCACAAAAGCCCTTAAACAAGTACAAAGCTCTCACGCTTTCAATACTCAAGCAACTTTACGCTCTCTCTTTTCCTGTTACTAATTTCCAATGAACTCAATACTCTGAGAACCTCGCTTCTTACAAGCACCAAAAGCCTCTCAGTCTATGAGAATAATCCCACTCCAACAAATACTCTGCGCATACATACTACATTTTTCTGCATCCACCTTCTACCTTTGAAGGCTGCTTACTTACTTGAACGTCAGAATATTTTCAGTGGAATAACACCCCACCGTCACCTAACTTCTCTTTTGGAGTTATAATGTGCAGGATCCAAACTCAGTGGATGGAGCTGAACTCAAACAGACAATTTGATCTGAATCTATTTGAAATTTGGATCCCTAACGCATCACTTTCCATTATTTTTATTATTCTAAAATCGTATTTTAAGCTTAAAGTAGAAGGCATTTTCTATTAAATCATTGTCATGCCTATTCAATGTTTGTTCATATACTTCTAGAGAGTCTATTAGTTATGTTAGTATAAAAATTGATAGATATTTTATTTGTTCAATTTAGTTATAATTGAATCATGTTTTTGAGAAACAGTGATTATAATTTTCTCAACAATTTTATTACTAAAAATATCTTCTTCATAATTCTTGTTTGATTCACTATTTCTTTTTAACTCCAAAAAATTATAGCATTTTATTATTTCATAATTTCACGTTTTAAATAATTCAAACTCCCATCTTAAAGTTTAAAGTTTACCAAATATACCCTTTTATTGCCTTGAAACTCTTTTTGCAAAATATCTTAGGCTTATTTAGTATTATTAGCTCCCATAATCCTTTGAAAAATGATCTCCTCCAAAGCTTATTATACAATAAATAAGGCTTAAAAACCCTTCTATGTGTTTCCCTTCAACTCATTTTTTTTGAGCTACAATGAAAGTTAAAGGATCTTATAGATTTATAAAATCATCTTATATAATGACCTATAACTCTTGAGAGTGAAAAAATATCTTCATTTTTATGCTCCAAAAAATTATAGTTATCTCCTGAAAAAGTTAAAACAGTCATGTATGTAGATTTTTCCATGATTGAAGAAAATTTTGACAATAATATGTGAAAAAATGATATTTAAATTCACAAACACATAAA